>JAMKCH010024481.1:0-18846 GCA_023653785.1 Ophioderma brevispina
CTTGGCCTGACGCCAATGCGTATCATAGCGTTGTGTCGGACCGGGCCATCACGATGTCCGCAGGACATTCCACAGGGCCTCACTTCCTTGCCGACTATCTGTCTGCGGCAGGAATGACGTCCTCGTAATGGATACTGAACCGAGATGGTCGTGCGGAGATCTTCGAGAGTTTTATAATACGTTCCTCAGATCGACCTGTTTCGCCCTCGAATCAAGTCACCACCTCCCTCTGTAACTGCACCTGACTCACGACCCGGTTGCGTACGCAGTCAACGCTCCACTCTGGGCGATGGGACCCCTGGTCGGGGATCACGGCCTATGCCTTCCCACCAATTCCGATCCTACATCATGTAGTTTTGAAAATTGGGCGTGAGGCGTGCCGTGTCATCCTCATCCTCATAAGCTCCTTTTGGCCGAAACACCTTTGGTTGTCGACCGATGGTGGATCGCCTGGCGGCTCTGCCGCTGCGTCTACCAATCCGTCTGGATCTAAGATCCCTCGGACGGGGGAGCGCCAGTCCTCTCGAGGCTTGGAGCACCTAGCTTTGACTGCGTGGCCATTATCGGGCAGCGATGCCGAGATTATGGCTTTTTTTGCAGATGGCTGCCTCGCTCATATCAGAAGGAAGAAGGAATCCACCATGGACCGCCTTACTCTAAGCGTCTCGGACCCTACCTCCGCTGGTGTGAGCGACGTGAGGTGTCTCCCGACGCGGGATCTGTAGCCTAGATTGCTGACTTTCTCACCGATCGCTTTTGATAGCGGACTTGAAACTTCAACGGTCAGGAACTACAAGTCCGCTATCCGAGCGATCCTAGGGTTTTGATGACGGATTTTTCTTATAAACAATGGACGATTGTTTCGATCCTCTCCTTCTAGAGGTGATGTTTAATACACGACCTCCGGCCAAGAAGACGGTCCCACCCTGGGACCTTAATACAGTCTTAGACTATTAGTGAAGCCCCCGTGTGAACCAATGGCTGACGCGTCACAACGCTGTCCACTATTAAGACTGTCTTCCTGGTCGCCTCGCGCCTCTGGAGACGATGCTCGGAGATAAGAAATATCACGATGTCATCGTCAGAATCTCTCTCTCTCTTGCCAAGGTGGTCAAATTGTTCTTTAGGCCGGACTTTCTGGCTAAGAACGAGTCATCCTCATTCCGACCTCAACAATTATCTTAACCCGAATTTCTGTTCATCTTCGGTGCGGGAAGATCCCCTGTGGTGTCTCCGTTCGGACCACATAGTAACTACAAACATAAAACTATTCCGCTCAGGGGCTCGAACGACTCGTTGTTCCTTACACACGCTTCCCCCCACGGGTCCCCGTGCGAAAGCGACAATTGCTAGATGGATTAGCGCTGTAATTAATGATGCCAACGCGGTGATAGGAGTTTCCCAAGCTCGAGCCCATTCATCCTTAACAATTCAACGTCCGCGTGGGCCCCTTCCTCGCGGAATCAGAATTGCCGAAATCTGCGAAGATATGTCGTGGAGGCTCCCCAACTTCTCGTCGGTGTCTACAGAAACGTACAACTTCCCTCAGAGAACTTTGTCCGAGGGCACTCCTGCAGAAACAACACTAATTTCTAACACCACTATTCATAAAGTCTCCTATCCGTTGCCGACTGTGACGCTCGACCCCGGATTATTCCGTTTGTCAGGTGAAGGCATCTAGGTCCCCGAATTTTATGTTAGTGCCTTTGGTTTTTAACATATGTTTCTTTATTTTAGTGCAGGTCTCGCCTTTGGCTGCATCTGCTGCCTGCTCTGAGATATCATGCTCCAACCCTCCGACTGAGTGTGCTAGTCTGGTGTTGATTTAAATTTATATTCATTCAACGGAGGTTAATGCATATATTTCAGTCAACATTGTGTAAAGGAAATCAGTTCAGCGTGTAATGAATTTATTCAAAAACACATTGTTTTATAAATTCATCTAACTGAAGCCTGATGCCTTTCCAATGTTGACTTCCAACTTCCAGGCCCGCCCCATAGCATGAATGTACCTCGCGTCCGGTGGCGCTTAGCCAACACAGAATTAAGGAAGAGCTAAGGTCGACAGGGTGTGACCTGGGGTCAACGGTCGAGCCATTTCTCTTTTAGGGTGTAATTATGTTCATTTGGGGCATCCTTCTCATAAGAAGGGAAATGCCTATATTTCAGTCAACATTGGAAGGAAATCAGGCCTTCAGTTAGATGATTTATAAAACATAATGTGGTTTTTAATTAACTGTCGCAATTAAAAATACAAATTACAAATACTTTTCAAGTAAATCAAATTTGCACTATTTAGTCTCACATACTAATACTTAGGCCAAGGTTCAGATGACATGAAATTCTAAACTTTTTTTAGGTAAGTCTGGGGGCCACGAGGCTGTGGATCAAAAATCTCCTTTAAGAATTTCAGGTATGCAGTCACCTTTGCCGAATCAGAAATATTGCCGCTTTGAGAGGGTCAGTGGTTTCACAGCTTCAATCTGTTCACCAAATTTACTTGAACTTCCGCAGAAAATCCTTTTAAACTCATTATAATCTGATGAAGGGATTATGATTTCTTTATTCATATGAAATCTCTTTCCTTCATTCAACTTCACCACACTTATTCTAACTGATGTTTTTGCATGTACTTGTGTTCTTTCATTGGTTGCTTTTCAAATAATTAGCAATAACTATTTTTCTTTGGGTGCCAAGAAGACAGAATGGGTGACCGTACAATGAGGATGATGTTCATCGGCGTATCTCGTCTGCCTGCAGACGTGCCACACTCGGAGGGGGGTCAATTTACTTTCAAGTTGCCCGGGCCTGTGTTGCCTGCAGCAAGAGTTTTCCTGTCATTCAAGGACAAGCTTGTTAATTCTTCAAAGACTACACCACTTAAAGGTCCATGGCCCGATCGCTAATACCTCGTCCCCAGAAGCCCCAGAGATTTGAAACCGACGTGGTCCACATTTTGGGATCAGAAGAAAAGCTGGGCTATTTTTCTCCCCCATTACCCTGTGAAATCTTAGAAGCAAAGGATATTTTGACCTGGAAGATAGGAGCGAAAATGTGCGCCATTTTGGTCCGACCAATATTAATTTTCACATTTTACACATACTCTATGGGGGTTACAAATCAAATCACGTTTTTAGCTCTCGCATCAAATGGTTTGAAATAATATCCCGCAAACTTTACAGATGGGGTTTTGGAGTGAAGGCCAATCTATGCAAGATGAAATTCATATCTTAAAATCGGGCCATCTCCCTTTAACGGCAATCTGATTTCCTTCCATCTGAGTCCTTCCCCGGTTTCAAGCCAGGCTGAATTCTTGGATGGCCTGTGAGAGTATCCCCTTTTTTATATGGATCTGAGCTTGACATGAAAAGAGCTACAGACATACTGGATGGCCCCTACACCTTGTTTCTTATGCGAGTAAAAACATATCCTAGCGTGAGCATATGATCAAAGCACAGATGCATGGAGATGTCCCTCCTAAAACTCTCTTCTTGTTGCCCAACGCTGCACTTGATTTGCCCGTCACTGTTTTTGTGTGATTGGTCAAGTGGTCCCGGACATCACATGTTGGGGTACCATGGCCCAAACATGGTCATCGCCCCTTCCCTAACTACACTTGATTTGGATTGTTCGAGATCCCGGAAAACAGGAGATCCATCTGACATCCACCAACTTAATGATGACCAGGGACATCTTTGGCCTACAATTGGTGAAACAGCATCATCTCGGCAGCGGCGCTAGATAGATTCTCTATAATGGAATTCAACAACAAATGCATATTTTCTTAGATCAAAAAGCTCACACTGATGTGGATGGATAGGGTAAGACCACATTCCTTCCGTACCATTGCCTCCCCGAAGACTTGACATTCTTCTCCATTTTTTCCCAGAGCTTTGTCCCTATTTTGCACTGAGTCCCCGCTAAATTTCTAGACAGCCTGGAAAAATGACATGAACACCAGTAAATTTTATAAATTTAGGAAAACGTTTTTATTACCAGTTGTATTATAACACATACATGAAATAATTTGTCAAAATGCACCCCATTGACGATATCCCCCGAATTTACCTCCCCCTCCTCCATCAGACCATGTCACCAAAAATGCTTTTTAATACCCAACCGCCACCCGCACTGAAAAATTAGAGATTACCCAAATTGGGGAACTCTCTAGTGTGGATGTCAACTATTACTACGAAAAAGGTGGAACAATCAAAGCATTAGTTTAAATACGAACTGTGTTACATTTCACGACGTGCAGCTCATTTTTAGATAGGATGAAATTTGTCTTGAAAATAGAGTACCTATTTCCCCATTATCATTTGAAGATATAACTTCATGTTTCAATCAAAAAAAGCGGTCCATTCTCCGATAAGTTGTTCAAAAAGTCGTTTTTAGTGTCGCTCAAAGTAATGCACCGTTTAAAGCTTGTTTGTGTCCATTAAGAATGAATGTTTATGAATAAAATTATACTTAGGAAGTTATGTTTGCAAAATGATCCGGACTAGATGTTGTAACCGGTTGAGAAAGTATCATCAGTAAGGCTAAAAGATGCATAATATTTCTTGCTTTTCTTCCGCCAGGTCCCCGCCAGCCCAAATCGTTCTTTAAAAATGTGTCCCTGCTCGTTAACACAAGAGCGCATATCCAATTGCATTTGCATTTTTTATCATCCTCTATTATGCACAATTGGTTAAGTTTAAAAACAATATAATTGGATTATTAAAGTTTCGTTAACAAGAGTTCTCTGAGAGCATGTCGCCAATATTGCAGACAGATACGTTACAATAATTTGATGGATACAAAATTGCTAATAAAAATAAATGAATACCATGTTCAATATGTGATACATCGAGAAGATGTCATGTATATTATACATGTTTTGATTGAAAAATCTGCGTTCCAAACACAATTTCAGCCCTAGTATAATGAAAGAATCCCTCCTGGTACGTTCATACCGCGAACAGATACGTTACCCCCCTCCGCTACGCTCTTGCAATATGGTGCGATACATAAAGTCGAATACCACACCATTCTTAGTATATGAAGTTGGTAATCCTGCGGATAACGTATTAGGAGACTAAGTCGGTGAAGCACGACTTTATCAAGAACAGCACGAATAAGAAAAAGGACGACAGAGATTACGTACGACAGATACGTTACTTAAGTGTTAACGTAGGCAATATACAAAAATCGGATATATTTTAAGATCACCCATTACTTTGTACCGTGTTCTGAGAATATTAAAGTTTACGATTTTCAATGATTTTCAGAATCTTAATGTTGATAGTTTCGTATTTGGGACCAAACTTGAACACTTTAACAGCGAATGGCCAAATCAGTAATGGTGTCATTGGAAGTTGTTTACATCCTTTCAGATGATGATAAAATCACATTTTTTTGGCCCTAAGTAGAAAAGCTGTCTTTGGGGCTTCTAATTTTCATTGGAAATGAAACATGTGTATGTTTTAACGCGCGAACAGATCCACCTAAAACATGCTCAAGGCGCTGTGCGGCAGCCATGTGAAAGGCGCTCAGCACATGCAGAGAAACCATAAGACCAGACAGATTTATGACAAGAGCTCGATTTTGAGCAGTGAGGAGGGAAACCGGAGAGTACAGGAGAAAACCTGCAGGAACGAGTATGGATCGAAGAAACCACAAAATGACCATTTAAGCCCCAGAGAACGAGCCCTTACTGGGGGATGAACCTCTGCGGGACCTTCATTGGTGAAAGGCGAGGGAAGATACGATGCGTCAATCATTCCCCCACAAAGACCTCATGACAGCATGAGCTGTGTGTGCGCTCATGCTTTTCTGGGTTAAACATTTGGTTATAGACTTTTGGTGAATGCTGTCTGTTTATCCAGTGCCAGCAAGTTCACACTTGTACAGTTATGGCACTAGATTTCAAGGGTGTGTGTGTGTGGTTACAGATGTGATAGGTCCAAAGGCAGTAAGTTCAAAATGCATAATCGGACAACCTATTTGGGACTTTGGCCCCAGTTTTTTTTGATGTGTGTGCTGTGTGATGTGTTCATATATAGCAAGTAGTCCATAATGTCAATCCAAGCTTGCCTCATTGATATATTAAAAAGTAAAGTTATTTCGTATGGACGTTTCAGAACCTATGGATACATCAGAACCACCAGAAAAGACCGATGCTAGCAAGAGAGACAGAAAGAGACAGAAAAGAACGATCCAACTAAGAAACTCGGGAACTGAAGCAGAGCTGAAAGTAACCACGTCAATGTTCAAGTGATAGTGCTTGAAATTGGTTTTTGCAAAACTCAGACGATGGCAGCCAAGACTCATTCAAATTAGCAACTCGCCAGATGTAGCAAGTTAGATTATAGCAAATTGACTGTAAACGAACGCCGCCTGTACGCAGGAAATTTATTTAGGGCGTTGCGGGACTTCGTACAAGTGACCTTTTCTTAAAAGTGGACCTAACACCCTCTAAAATGCCCTTTATAAACTTTTTGAACAGCACAAAAGTGACTTTCTTGTCAATTTCCTCTAATTTTGGACCTTTTTATCAAAAAAAAAAATCAGCCAACCCCAACAGCCTTTAGACCATTGAGTGAGTTACTGTAAAAGAGTTTTGTGTTAATTTCTAATGGAACGCCCTGTAACATGTTTGGATTCCTTTCACCGACGAGATGTCAACGATCAAAAGTTTTCAAACCATGTAGCAAATGCTAAAAGCAGAGCAAAACTAAGATGGTCCTACTGTTTTTGTGTCGTGTCGCAGCCCTAATTGGCAGGAAGACAACAAGGGATCATTTTGTCCATTTGTTTGTGGATATTCTGTTGTGTTGAGAATCTTGTTGTTGTTGATGTTTTTATTGTTGATGTCATGTTGTGTTGTCTGTGGTGTTGTGAAAAAAGGGTTTGTTAAATTGCCTGTAAATATCCACATTGACTTTGATGGATTTAATCAAACTGTGGTCACAGGAGGCAAAACATGGACATCCTATTTTTAGAGGTCAAAGGTCACAATTCACGGTCAAAGGTCATGTGAGGGCAAGTGGAAAAATAGGCTTGACATGTAAAAATTGAACTCATTTGAACGGTTGCGGTTCATTTGGAATCCAACTTTGGTTTATGGATCGAGTTACATGCAAACCCTCATTTGTTTGATGGGTCCAAAGGTCACGTATCAAGGTCAAAGGTCACGTATCAAGGTCAAAGGTCACGTATCAAGTCAAGGTCATGTATCAAGTTAAAGGTCCCGTATCAAGGTCAAATGTCATGATCAAGGTCGCAAAGGTCACATCAGGTCAAATGTCATGTATCAAGGTCAATGGTCACATATCAATGTCCAAGGTCACATATCCAGGTCAATGTCACGTACAAGTCAACGGTCCCACATATCAAGGTCAAAGTCATGTTAAGCCTATCATTCACAACCTGGACGGCAAGGCGACAATCGGTTCGAGGACCAATGCTAGCAGATTCCCTTCTTGTGTATCTCTGTATCATTCCATGTTCCATTCTGTATGTATGTCCATGTGCCCCTTTGGTTGTCCAGTGTTCTGTGATCCCATTCAAATTAAGTTGGCTGCTAACTGTTTTCAGTTTCACTCGTGGCTGATGTGGCTTACCCTATTAAAGGTGCATTTGTGAGGGTGGTCGTCTGCATCACCTTTTGTTTTATCATTGTTCACTAGAATCCTTGAGAAAAGCCTATTCACAACTTTTTAGTCGATCCCAACCTTGCGGTTTAATGTTATGAACAAATAACAGTCGCATAAGCCACTATGCTATAATTTCTGTCCATTTACAGACAGAAAATACAAAATGAATTTCTTACAGATATGACTGAATTTGCATGTAAGATTTGGTACACATGGATTACTAATGTTAATGGTTCAGATGGTATAAAAATCTCAACTTTTTTAGGTAAGTAGGGGGGACGAGGCTATGAATCACGAAATGCCTCTTTAACATCATACTTAGTCACAAGAACCGCTAGACTAAGGCTCGTATGGGGTGTGCACAAATTGACCTCTACTGACCTCAATATGACCTTTGACCCCAGTTTTGCCTTCATGGTCATACAAAAGAGGGCTTTTTCCAAGTTCCAATTTGCAGTATTTGTAATTGAAAGTGGTTTTGAAATTTATTGGTAAACATTGAGCAGGGGTATTGCTTGCTTTCTGCATTGTACTTAAGTATTTGTTTGTTTTTTTCCAGTCTACCATATAGGATTATATTTGCAGTGGCAACTGAAGACTCGGTATTGTTGTACGACACACAACAGACTATCCCATTTGCCATGATATCTAACCTGCATTATCACCAGCTCAGTGATCTCTCATGGTAAGTGATTTAACACCACCTACAAAAATAAGCCCTTCACTCACAGAAAGGTTCCGGCTTTAGAGCATAAATATATTTTTGAACCAGTACTCTCTCTATAGGTTAAGGCGTAATGGTATTGCCAGTCTTAATTGTATTGATGGCCAATCTACAGTTATCGGTATTCGGCCGATACCGATATTTTCGTTAACCGATCGGCCCGATACCAATCGGATACCGATATATTTTTTTGAATCACCACGTGTAACGGAATTTTCCTATCATAATACACACTATACACGTAAGGAAGTCCTCTTGTTGTACTTGCTATTCAGAGAAGATTTTCATAATAAAAAGCTCCACCCTTGATAAGAGTTCATCTTTGTAATAACCACCATTATACAGTGGCGCTAAGAAAATTGAATTTTAGAACCAGAAAGTGGGGCTATTTCTTGGAGAACTGTTTGTTTATACTGTGTTGAATGCCATGTCTTGAATGCCACGGCGGACACAGTCATCAAATCGATTGGTAAGAATGGGAAATTTTCCATCACGATACCGATCCGATCCGACTGAATCATACCACCTCTTACGACAAATTAAAAATAGGCGATGTCATTTATTTACAATGGTATTACAAGTGTTAACAGATTTATATGAAACAATATTTCATTTTCTTTTGTTATGGATAATTCACAATTAAGATGGTTATCGCCCATAAAACCAAAAACGGGTACTCAACATCAACAGATGCATCCACATGTTGTAAGAATACAATACACGGAATGAATTCGCTTTTAAGATTGTGTGGATGTTCAATGTGCAAAATGGTGTAATTAAGACTTGTCAGACCAAAGTTGGGTAATTTTACAGCTTGTTAAAGAATTAAGACTGGGGCGTTGCTCGTAAAGATATTCTGCTTAAACAAAGACGGAGCCATGGATGTGACATCTGACATCGTTATTCCCCCATTACTGAAAGTACGGTATCGTAATTCCAACAAAAACCGTATAATAAAGAACTCTATAAGATTATTGGTAAAATTGGATAAATCAGTTTCAAGTGGCGGTGAGAAAGCAAAGCTAATTTCTTCATGGATAGAGGAGTAAATCCAAGAAAATAAAACAACTGCAAAAATTTTGGAACACATTTAAAAGATTTTGGCTACAGTAATAAAGGTATGGTGAGGCTAATGGTGGTAATTAGTCTTTGGACCCGACACATGTTGATCAAAAATTCTGTATATTAGAGATTAACCGATCCAGGGTTTTCTCCTCACCGATCCGAGGCCCGATACTTTTTTTGTCGTACGGCCCGATCCCACCGATCCGATCCGATGGTTTGCCTTATATGTTAAAGATCAACCAACCCTAGTGAGTACTATAGGGTTGGCACTGGTGGTTCAACTTTGTAAACATAGGCCATAGGAATTGGCGAAATGATTATACTTATAAAGCTGTGCGTCCACATTTTGCTACAAGTTCCTATGATGATTTTGGAAAATAAGGTTATCTTTTACTTACCAGAATGGGCCGTAAAAATATAAATACCACCATCAATAACGTCATTGTAAATTCCGCATAACTCCTCCTGCCTGAGTTCATCAGAATATTAAACCATCATGCTCGTTTTAAATTGAACGATTTCATTATTATTGATTGCATTTCAAAATGATTTGCGTCAAGTTACTGTAATCGACCGGCCTTCACATGCCGTCCATCCCCAGGTCAGGCCGTAACTCCAATTTGCTAATTATGCTTGACAATTGACAGATCGAAGAACATGTGCGTGTACGCTCTAAGTACTATTACTAGAGTTTTACATTGCGGTAATAGGGAAAAAATTATTTATTCCAATTCTTGTTTCGCAAGAACATTACAAAACAGTTGTATTCCCATTCTTCATCATTTGTATTATGTTTTATGATTTTTCCCCTTTCATTTCTTTTAACAATATTTTTGTCATTTAGTATAAAAGATAAAACCATAACCCCCCCTAAAAACCACCGCCAAACCCTGCCCCCAAAAGTATAGAGCTACAACCCCCCCCCCAACCGCGGTCCCATCACTCTCAATGACGTAAATGGAAGCCCCAGGAAAACACGTGTCATGGCGGCTGCAGAGCATAGCGATTGCATGAGCGACCCTGTACATATCCCGCCTCGCAAGGCTGATAAAATTGCATTGACTTGATCCCCTTAATTCTTTTTAATGTATCATATAATCATGAGAGCATGGATTGGATGATTAAGCCAGCTGCAACATCGCCTTTGGTAACTAGCGTTATCCCGGGTATTATCTATGTTCTTGCAAATTGGTATTCATTCTTAACCACACTGCGCGCTCATGTTTGGCTCGTGTATCAAAAACTACGGCGGTTCGGAAGTATGAGCTTGCATATGTAGCCAGCCTTAATGAACGTAGCATACTAGCATTGTGGGAACAGTGTTTGTGTGTCTCGTCCGAAGCCCAAAGAGCTAAAACTACCGATCAAGAAATGTTAATTTTCTGAATCTCAGTGCCACCTAGTTGGGGATGTGTTTCCATATTTAATCAAAATTCTGACCCTCTCTGATGCCAAAAAAATCCATAAAAGAACCTATGATTTTTAAATTAAGTTTCAATTCTAGATCTTGGCTGTATTTGTGTTAATGTTAGTTCTCAGACGCTCACGCATTATCAATGAATTTAGATATTTTTGCAGTCTTTGTCACAAACTACACTGTGGGAAAATACTTCCATTACCACCGCCGTATAAATCAAAACAAACTTTCTGCTGATCCCCTTAAATCTTTCAAGCACTACAATCAATGAGGAGAATGAATGAAAAGTAGCACCACGTGAGTTTGGTTAATCTATATTTAAAATTTATGTTCTATGCAAATTAGTAATGAGAATTCATTGCAGTCCGCACCTGTTTGACAAAACAGTTAAAATTTAGTCTCTCCTACGCATTTAGTATGAACACCGGATTTGATGCCTGTGTACACAACTATGCCACGCAAGTGAAAACACCTAAAAAAATACGTAACGAAAGAGGTAGAAAACGGGAATATTTTCTGCCGTATTTAGGCCTCTGGCTTACATTTTTAATGTCATTGAAGGCTTGAAGCCACAAAGATCAAAAATTAAAGCGTAATTTTCCTCAGTTCACTTATAACGACGATTTTCCGTGGGAGTGCAGCTAGGTCCATGTGCCTGTCATGCGTTGTAACTTAGACAGGACCTTAACAGTTGCAGTATAGCTGAATTTGGAACCGCCTTGAGGTTGAGATTGGATAGTACGTGTTAATACCTAAGTGGCTGTCATTAGCCCTACGTTTTCTCACTAGGCTAAGATTATGATAGCTAAATAGACATTATTAAATCAGTTTTTGAAGCACTCGTGTTTTCCCAACTTAAAAAACTGTTAAATAATCCATTATACTTTGTCCCTTACTTTCATTCAATATATCGGTTGTGGATCGGCAGCTCTGACATATTTTTGCCGATCCTATTTTTTTCCAGTTTCCAAAATCGCCGCCGATCCGATGTCCGATAACAGATCGGTTAATCTCTATTCTATATAGTTTTTGAACTATTTAAATGTAGATAACAGAGTCAGGTTTTTATGAAACTTTGCCAAGTTCACAAAAGATTCAATACAAAAAGTGCACCCATTTAAAGGAGCATTTTTAATTCAAACTTCTGGCTTTCACAGATATAATACTAGGTGGAGCGCTTTCAATGTTAATGTACCAAAATCAAAGCTAGTGTTTTTAAACTTTAATGCCAATAGAATGGAACAACTTCCTGACCAGATCAAATGTATACACTGTTTTCAAGGTTCAAAAAAGTTCAATACGAAATTATCTTGCAACTGGCAATTTTTCAATGAGATCCTTTTGTGTGCAATTTATTCCCTTCTAAATTGTGTTGTGTCTTTGCTCGCTCCTTCTGGTTCCAGTCCTTTTTTGCCTGCTTTGATATCCATCTTGACACCCTCAAAATTCAAACAAATATGTTTTTGTGGGCCGCCAGCATAGCTGGGGCAGGACACTTTGCAATCTGTTGTGCATGTGTATGTATCTTTGTGTGTGTGTGTTATTAGTGTGGTGTGTCACTAAAATGTGAATTTTTTCTTAGGGCGCGGCCCACAGCTTATATTCTCCGAATATAGTGGCTGCGAAAGCCTCGAACCACACCAATTCTAAGTTTTTGCATATAAGGCCCTGAAAGTCAGAATATTATTTTATCGTTCACCCTTTTTTTCTCAGGTCATACGAGGCAACTTTTGTTCATTATTCATTATTCATTATTTTTTGTATTCCATCGCTCACCAATATTCATCTATTTGACAAACCAGATATATGTGGTTGTTTATGGAAGCAGAAACTGTTGCTTTTGTGAATTAATAGTCACATCACCTTATGTCCCCAAAATTTATTGCAGATATGCGAGTTTTCAGTCAGTCCAAATTTCCTAAAAAGCCCGACACGAGCAGTCACAAACCCCGAGCGAAATTTCAGGGGATCATCAAGAAACAAATCTCTTCGTTGATAAATGTTAGAACCATATGGTATATCGAAAAACTTCAAAAAGGCTCTGAAAAAAGAACAAAAAATGATCCAAAAAGGTAATTTTCCAAATAATGATTTTTTTCTGAATATGGATCACAAAAGCGGCCATTTTCATAACACGCGCGGGTGACGCTAAACTCAACATCAAAATTTAAGGGCCTAATGCTGGCCCCCGTGTCACAAAACTAAACCTGTGAAATAGCTAAAATGTTCAAATTGATGTCCTTCATATAGAAAATCACAACTTTTGTTATAAAATTCCCAAATGTTTCCTGCAATCAAAACAAAAAATCTGATTCATCTCAAATTTGGAAGTGAGCATTTTAGGGGACTATCTAGTTCTAGTTGACTATTTGGTAATTACACACAATTAATAATTATTTTTATTCGAGATCTCCCAAGAGTTGGGGTTTAAATTTGCGAATAATAACCGATTGGTGTATTGACTCATGAAGTTATTAGGTCAGTATAATAACTTGATGATTTAAGGGGCAAAGACACATATCAGGTGTCCCTAAAAATATAGAAAGTACTGATTTTTGCCCTGATGTAAAGCTTTCCATTAAAAATATCCCTATCTGAAAGGATTAAGCTGAAAAATGTTTCTTTGGTACAAAAATTGTGAAATTTCTAATTTTGTACAGGAACAAATACAAAATTCCGCCTATATTTTACATTAAGATATAAACAAACCAAAATCACATTTTTCTTTCTTTTGAGGCATTTCTGTAGCCAAATGCAAGGTAAGAAACCCATTGTGTGTCTAATCTATTATGAAATTACTATTATGACACAATATTTGGGTGCCTAGTCAAAATCTCTCGTTGCACCTTTAAATGAATTCTTAATTCTGGTTCACAAGACAAACACATTTTATTCTGCCAGAATTATAACGTGCAGGTGAAACACTTCTTTGGGGAAAATAAAACATTAAGCAAAAAACACAGAAAAGTCTTAATGCTTTATGCTTGGAGATAATTGGAAAATCAGTGAAATAGAAACACCTCTTATTACCGCTTCACTAGTAAAGATGGAATTGTACTAGCTATTACAATGACTGACTTGATCAATTATTCATTAATCACCATGAGAGCATTTGATACACCATGATTAATAGTACTAAGTAGTGAGTGCAAAGCGATGTAATTGGAAAATGTAAAACCTTGCTGCATCATACATCATTAGCTGATAATGGATAAGAGGTGAATTCAGTACATCTAATCCAATTACTAATTCACCAGGCCATAAAGGGAAAAAATGTTTCTCCATACCATGGCATTGTTTGTTATCGAACTGAGGATGTGTGCACAATTTTAAGTCAATGCATTGATAGCTGGCAATTGGCCAAGTAAAGCAAGGTTTAGGCTTGTATTAGATCAAACCTGAAGTGAATAAGCCAAATACGCTGTTATTATGTAATAAGATAATTAAGATAATGATTTAGAAATTTCTGTTGTGCACGACAAAAAAATCTGAGCATGCTTTTCTATGGGGACGATTACGATAGCATTCAAGTTCAGAACATAGTTCTTGGTTTGCTTGTCCAATAGACCTTAGAAATGTTCCCGGTAGGTGTTATAACCGATCAAGTGCAAATTGAAAAAAAGTTGTATCCTAAAAAATCTCCTGTCCCTTTAAAGTTGGGTGACCTGGTCATGGTCCAAATTTTCATATGAGGTTTTCTCCCTCACATGGAAACATATAAAAAACCATTTAATTACAAATTTTGAGTTTAATCGGCCCAGACGTTTAGACAGGCTTCGAATTACCCAGGTGCACACATGCACAGGTGCATGTAGCTTTCTCTCTGTGCATGTAACTTTTGTATCCTGCATGCACGTGTGCATGTAAATGTAAACTTTGTGAATTCATAACTATGCAATTTTAACTTATTTCAGAAAGTCGTTGAATGCTGAAATGATAAAATTTGAGCCAACTGTCAATAGTCTAAACGTACCAGAGTCTGATATGAATAAAGGTTAGCAGTAACACCAATCCATGTTATGTTTACATTAGCCTGTGCATGTAACTTTTCATGCATGTAAATTTTTGAAGTTACATGCACTGGTGCATGTAATTCTAAAATTGTAATTCGAAGCCTGCGTTTAGATAGTAGAAGCAAAAGAGTGTGCGTTAATTTGGAGACATTTTTGCTCATAACATCAAAAAGAAACACACTTACTGGGCCTTAAATTTTGCTGGGGTAATGAGAAACATTCTGAACATTCTTCTGATACCAAAATCTCAATTTGGATAGAGGAAAGTGGGAGGACGAGGTTGTCGATCGGATTACCCACTTTTAAATATTTGAATGCTGCATTTCAACTGGTATTTGAAATTAATACACAATGTAATTGGCCAATCAAAATACTCTATGAAATTCAGGTCTTGCTGAGGAACTAAATACACTATTTTAGAAGCTATCACAACTTACATGACAAGTTATTATTAGCGACACATGTTAGCGTGACAAGTTTGCCAGCTCCGGTGTGCTAATTATAGCTCACTTTTAATAATTTTATTATTTTCAAACATTTTGTAGCATTGTTACATAGTATATTAAGTTTATATTATATGGCAATTGGTAAAAAAATTGAATGATTTTAGCCTACACCAAGCCATCTTACATGCTTAGACTTGGGAGAAGTCTGCAAGGGTTGCGATTGTTATTGAAATAAAGCCTAAGTAAAATAAGGGGGTTACAGTTTATTTATAAAGCTAGTTTTGTGTTCTGTTTGCAGATAGGCACATGGGAATTATTTTAGTAGTACGTCTGTCCATCTGTGTGTGTGTGCATGCAGTAAAAGTGTTATCTATCCCTGCTGGTTTTTTTTACTCAAGGCTCATATGAGGTGTACACAGATTGACCTTTAAACCCATGTAACCTTTGACCCCGTTTGCAAACCGCAATTGCATGTGTTTCCTGGAATGCTGTATTATTTTGCTCGTCACTCATGACTTGGCTCAATCTGATTGCCCCCAAAACCGAAAGCCTTGAGAAATCCCCGTCGATAATTGGGACTGGCTGCGCCATACAAGAACGGATTTATTGCCGAGTTTAAAATATGTAACGTTACTATCATGTAGTACACATTTAATCGTACTCGTGGTTGCTGCTTCTTATGGTCTTCTTAACTCTCGGATAATCTGCTGTGGCGGTGCTTCTCTTGAAGTACAGTTTTTCAGTATCAGAAGAATCTCCCCTGGTGCAAGACAACGACGAATACAACAAAAATTATCAACAAGCATCCTAGTGACTTGCCGTTTCATTCGACGGTTTTTGGTGGGTCGTTATCCGTTCGGTAGTGGTTTGGGGGTGAAGTTTTCATGATCATCTTGACGAAGAGAACTGTATTAGTAATGAAAGCTGCAAAGAGGAACGGCTTTTATAGATATTTGCAACATCTGGAACACACGTGATAATGGCTTTGCATGCCGGAAACATGTCAGGAATTTTCGAACGATTCTTCGTTGAACTCCCCTTTGATGTGCAGTCGGGTTGAATATATTCCAAGCTTTTTCTCCAGAAAGCCTACCACAAGCACAGGATCCAGCGAATACCACACCACGTAACCTTGTCAGACAATCGGCACGCTTCCTTTTCGTCATTAGCGATACTGGAGAGGGCGACACGACTACTGCGGTCCAAAAACTAACTAGCGTTAATAGAAGCATAGAAGCAAAACGACAAATGATGTGCAACAAGTAATTGAAATGCCAAGCTCACGCTTGTGGGGTTGAGGTTGGTCGTAAAACACAGTGTCCGGTTTGCAAGGTGAGATTACAGGCAGATCAGCAGCTGCGACATTTGCAGGTAAAATTAAGTACAGTGTCCCGCATTTCTCAATCATCACACCCTGCTAGTAGCAGAACGAGCTGCATTTCCCAGAAATCCTATCACAAAGATGGTACTATGACAACCTGCACTGCCATATCGGAGTGGACCGCGAATAATACGATGTCGATTTAATCATGCGTTGATAAATACTTGATTGCTGTCGCATTGTAATCTGTGACGTTTTTAACTGTAATTTCATTGCGCTGGTTTTTGTAGTGTTCAATGTTTTGAGTCTTGTTTCTCCCCCTTTGTCGTACAGTGCAGATTTGCAGGCTGATTTTATATCTTTCATAGCTTTTCTCATGTGAAACAACCTTGTTCACTATAAATGGGATGTGAGTCATATATCTTGCTAATTAGGCAATAAAAATTGTTTTTTTGGCGTACCACTGCCAAAAAAACCCTGCACGACTTGAAAGTTTTTATGCAAATTAGCACAAATAAAAAAACATTCTGTGTCTGTCTGCCGACAGACCCATTATTTTCAATCACAATTATTTTTTTTTTACCAACACAAGAGCAAAAATACAAACAAGACCAAGCCCTACAACAGGTAAAATAATCTTTCTATGTCATTGAAAACAGCTTTAAATAGTTGCATCTTGATCATTTTAAGATAAACATTCTAAATTCATAAAATGACAAAATCAAAAATTGTTTTTTAAATCTGACCGAATCTGGGGATACACCTGACCCGGACCTGATATTTTCTCTGTTACGCCAACAAGCATTTATTTTATTTATACGTTATTTATTGCAAACTAATTCATCGCTGGCTAATAATAATTTGTGTGAGCCCATTATATTGTCGTCTTGATAATTGGTCTCATCAATCAAATTACCTTTGGGTCAATGTGAAGATGATGTGTATGATGTGATTGGCGAGTTTTTGTAGGAATGAACTTCGGCATTGGTTTTAAAAAAAAAGTTGAAAGTGTAAATGTTACAATTTGAAAATTTTAAATTGTTATGAAATTTATAATGAAGATCCCAACTGATAATAGTATATGTCATGACTTTAAGTGTATTACGGGATTAAAAACGGTCTGTATGTGCACAAGCCAAAGGGATTTGTTACAGCTGCGAATGGCCTTTTGTTGTTGCAAAAAGAAAAGGGAAGTAAGATGCGAGTTGTTTTTATCGCCCATACAAAAGCACGTAACTCTACTATGGACTATGAACGCAAGTGTTGAGTTAGAGTGATGGATGGGTTATGCGGTGGTTTATGACAAATAGCCACACACTGTCCCAATTTGCCATCCTTTTGGTCCAATAGACAACGGCCATTCATTCGGGTGGCGGCAACAGGACCTCTTTTTTTTGGGGGGGGGGGGGCAAAGTGAGTGGCTGCAAGCTGATATTTTTTTGGGAAAAAGTGTGGACTTCTGGGGGGGCAAAGTATTCAAATATTTGGAGATGTATAATCCATTTTGCAAGAAATCCCTCATTTTTCTCTCGGATAGGGCAGAGGTTGGCCGATTTAAATCACGTTGATTTAACATCAGTGTTTAAATCGCGATTTAAATCCAAATGGATTTTTTTTTAAAAATCACTGATTTAAATCACTTTTTTGTAAAAACAAATAATTGACAAAATCAGTTGTTAAGACAATTTTAATTACTTGAAATCAACTCTTTTATAAAAATAAAAGATTTAAAACCACTTTTAAGCATTCAGATACCCTCTACATGGTTAGCAATGACACATTTATTGTTTGTTTGGTTTAAAATAATCATGATGACTGATGTGTGATCTAATTAAAGTTCTTTGTTTTCTTTTTGTAATCGAATTCAAAGTTATTGTAAGTATAGTGAAACATATTTACAGTATACATTACATATTTGACCTAAGAACTGCCCCAGACATTCAGAGCGTTCACTAGGCTGACCTTTTTTTAAAGTTGGATTAATCTTGTGAGAACAAAAATTCCTCAAAATACTGCACAAACTCTGTAAAGCCACAGACAGCTGATGTAACAATTTAATCATCCCAATTACTGCCTGACATAGTGTTTTTAGCAAAGTATATTATTTGGATTTCCAAGTTATAGGGTCATTGACTGGACTTTCCAATGCTGACTGCCACGGGGGATTTCTGTGAGAATATGCAATATAAACTGGGACTCAGTCCCTGGGGGAATTTCCAATGC
>JAMKCH010024482.1:0-20233 GCA_023653785.1 Ophioderma brevispina
AGGACTCGGAATCGCTCCCGCTAACAGAAAACCAATGTCCCCACGTCCTCATCACTGGGAGAGGAAGATGACTCAGAAGACGAGTCTGCAAACCTATCCGGACAATCTCGGAATGACCCTTCAGCCCGCAAATGTGACAACATGCGGGCTGGACAAGCTCTAATAAGATGCTGGTCATCTTAAAACAAATTTACATACCTTTGGATTGCCCGTTATGTTTAATTTGCACACTCGTCTCCCCAATCCGAAGTGGCGTAGGGGAGGGAATTTTACCTGTTCAGGAATTTCCACCCTACAGTGGACAATGCCTGTCTCAATGGACAGATAATCCGACACGGCATTTTCTCATCCAGGGTGAAATTTGCCGAACTCCAAATTGATGATTTGTAGACAACTCGTCGTTGTCTACCCAGTAGGCACACCAAAAATGAAACCGTCCGCATTTTCTGAAACCAGCTTACACCTCAATGTCTTCGCCACGGATGAAATGCCATTAGGACGATCCCCTCGAGTTCAGCCCGGCTGTCCAGGTAACCTGCCACTGACCATTAGACTTGACCAAGCCCAAGATTTCCTGCCATTAGCCAGCATCTCAGAGAGAAACCACAATGACAGAACCGTGGTCATAGGCCCTGTCGTCAAGACGACGGTACGATTGCTTTGAAGTTGAAGCTGGTAGTGGGTGGAGGCCGTCTGTTGTTCCAGATGTAAACGCGTCGCCTATCAGTTCCCTAATCCTCAACTTTCATGGTCAGTATTTTGGGTCTAACTAAAGCCTTCTGGTTCCTCTCGTCTTGAATTGGCGTTTGGTCTGGCATGGTAGTCGGTCTGGCATTGGTAGTCGGGTTCTGGCAAGTGGTGCTCGTCTGGCATTGGTGCTCGGTCTGGCATTGTGCTCGGTCCGGCATTGGTGTTCGGTCTGGCATTGTTACTAGTATTTGGTCGTTGAATGGTTTGGTCATTGTAACCAGGCGTGGTAGTGGACGGCCGATGTGTGCCGTGTTGGCCCGTAGAAAACATGGTAAAGCATAGTGGGCAAGCTGCCAGGTGTTGTATGGCCCCTGGAATTCCACGGCCTGGTGTTGTAATCGGATCAGCTGTTGTTTGCTGTTAATCCTCAGAACTTCTATACAGGCCAGTTGGTGTGTGGTCCCACCTGCGGCTAAGACGCTCCTTGGTATATTGGTCTGGTAATCCACGTTGGTTGGTCGTTTCGGTCGAAGGTCGAGCTGGGCATTTGTTCCTTTATTACTATTTTGCAGTCCCCTCTTAGTAGGGCATTCACTTTGAGGCTTGAGTTAGCCTCCTCTTGGCCCTCTTGTCCCCCCCGGTTCCCCATAAAGACTAGGCAGGGGGGTGGTTGGCAGGTTAAGATAGGATATCTTCTTGGCTAAAAACTTAGCCTGCGTAACAAGCTTCGGTAGTGCAACGCGGATAAATCTGTATCAAGATCTTTATTTCGTGGTGTCAGAATCCTTGGTCAGATATACTGTACCGGGTTAATTTGATCTGAACCTACTTAAATATTCCAACCTGCTACTAAATAGACAATTAACACCGGCTTAACCAGTCATAGGATAATCTTCTCACAGCTGGGACCATTTCTACCACTCAGATCAGGCTTCATTGACCTAAGATATCTCTCCAGAAGAGTAAACCCATTATCGGCTAGACCTTGGTGTTAGACTCCTGAACAAGTGACATAACAGCTCAATTGGTGTTTTTAATTCAAAAAAAAACGTAACGCTGCCTTCAAATATTTAAAAAAAAAATATATATTCTCAATTTTAACGAATTAATAAAAAAAAAAAAAAAATTCGATTTCGTTCTTGTCAAGACGTATATTTAAGATAAAGAATTCAAACACACCGGTAGAAAAATAATGGAGTTTGATACGGTTTGGCTTGCCTGTTAGACTCCGATCTAGCGGCTCGCCTGAAAGGCTCGCCGCTAGGTCGGAGTCTAAAAGCCTCACAACTTAAACAACACCATTATTTTTCATAACTGGGTGCTTCTCATCCTTTATCTATTACGTGAGGTCATTGGTTCGAATCCCCTGGTAGATGCAAATTTAATTATTATGCTTATATTTTTCGAGTGAGGTGGAGTGAGCAATTGCAACAGAATATCTGAGTCAGCGATTGAAATAGAAAATAGTGAATAGCTGTCCTATATGAGACGAGTGGAAAAGTTGTGGACAGGAACATTAAGTTCGGTGGGATAAAGCCTTTGGTGCGTGCTGTCGAAGCCTCCAAGCTCCAAACAACGTGTGATGAACGAACGTGGTAATTGATTACGGCAATCGGCAGACTGTCAGAGTACGAGTAGAGGCCTGAGGTACGTTCGCGAAACTCAACGTAACCCTCGTGTATACTAACCCATGCGCACTGTCCTACACATTAGACCTTTTTATACCAGTTACCAGAAACCCAACCAAAAACTGGCGATAGCCGAGGGGGAGGGGGGAAGGGGGGGGAGTGACCCCCCCCCCCCTGGGGGAATCTTGCCCCCCTCTGGCCCCCTGAAAAATAGTGATTTACATAGGGCATATACTAAAAAACTAACAAAATTTTAATATGTTGCACCCCTGAAAATGTATGGGCCCCCCTTTGCCCCCCTTAAAAAAAAGCGGCTACGCCAATGCCAGTACAGAGTGCTTGGATAAATTGCGGCCACTCAGGTATGACATAGTATTCACGTAGATTTACGACTGGTGTCGCGAACGGACCTGGTATGGCAGCAATTTATTTTTCTTTGAAATAGGAAGGTATTTGCATATTGAGATGGTTTGTCAGGGCTGCTTTTCAAGTCTGAAAACGAAAAACGCGATGTTTTGCCTGTTTTGAAGTACATAGTCACTGCGTATTTTAGAGGCACTCAGTGATTTGATAAATCGAAAAATCGAAGATGGAGAATCCGACATATTTTTGGGAGCGGGAGTGGGGATTATGGACATTTTTTTTCAAGGTGGGATGAGGTGGGGTGGGGCCTGAACGTGATTAGAATTAAGAGGAAATGCGAATTTGTTTAACGGAAACAAAGGGGTACGCGAAAAAACAATCGCTGAAAAAAGAAGACGAATTCATGCATTCTCTGTGACATAAATAATGACTGCCCTCGTGTACCCGTTTACCCATGGTTTATCAATATTAGTGATGTTTGATAGGTGGGCGATACAGGTGTGTTGTTTTGGTTCGTGCATAATAAAATCTGAATAGATCACGAGTGCAGTGGCGTAACAAAAAAAAAAAAAAAAAAAACACTCGGCGACCATTCAAATATGCGGCAGCCCGCTATCCATGTGTAGAGGTCAGTGGTTCGAATCCCCATGTAGATGCACAATTTTAATTTATTATGCTTATATTTTTCGAGTGAGGTGGAGTGAGTCAGCGATTGAAATAGAAAATAGTGAATATCTGTCCTATATGAGACGAGTGGAAAAGATGTGGACATGGAACATAAGTTCCGGTTGGGATAAAGCCTTTGCGTGCTGTCGAAGCTCCAAGCTCCAAACAAAGTGTGATGAACGAACGTGGTAATTGATTACGGGGTTCGACAGACTGTCAGAGTAAGAGCTAGAGGCCTGAGGTCCGTTCGCGAAACTCATACGTAACCCTACGTGTATACTAACCCATGCGTATGTCCTACACAATAGACCTTTTTATACCAGTTGCACAGTGTTTTGGATAAATTGGTCCACTCAGGTATGACATAGTATTCACGTAGAATTACGACTGAGTTTCGCGAACGGACCCCTGGTATGGGAGCAATTATTTTTCTTTGATGAATAGGAATGGTATTTGCATATTGAGAATGCTTTGTCAGGGCTCTGAAACTAAACCGCGCTGTTTTGCCTGTTTTGAAGTACATAGTCACTGCGTATTTTAGAGGCACTCAGTGATTTGATAAATCGAAAAATCGAAGATGGAGAATCCGACGTATTTTGGGGGAACGCGGGGTGGGGATTATTTGGACTTTTTTCAAAGGGGATGCGGTGGGGTGGGGCTCTGACTGCTGAACGGATAGAATATTAAGAGGAAATGCGAATTTGTTTCACGGAAACAAAAGGGGTTACGCGAATTAAAAACAATCGCTGAAAAAGCACGACGAATTCATGGCATTCTCTTGTGACATAAATAAGGATTGCCCTCGGTACCCGTTTACCCATGGTTTATCAATTTAGTGATGTTTGATAGGTGGGCGATACAGGTGGGTTGTTTTGGTTCTGTGCGAATAATAAATCTGAATAGATCACGAGTGCAGTGGCGTCGTAGTTAACCACGTAACCAGTTTTTTCGGGGGGGGGGGGCGACGGCAATGGGGAACATATATCTACAGGGGCAAGCATATATAGGCCTATGTTTTTTTCACTGTGAATGGCGCGTGTACAGAAAAGCACTCATTTTTCAGGGGGTTATCCCCCTCCATCCCCCCACTGCCTAGGGGGACTAAAAGGTAACATATACCCAGATAAGTTAAATGCCGGGTTAAATGTAACTCAACACAGCTATAGGGCCATTCTTCGGGATGTCACACACGTGACCAAACTTTATTTGCCTCCCATGAGAAAACAAATAATCTAGCAAAAGTGGAAACATTATTTTTGGTTAAAAATAATTTTCCACCTTTCGCTAGATTGGTTTTTGTTTTTGTCATGGAAAGGCATAAGTTCGGGTCCACGTGTGTGAACATCCCAAGAATGGCCCTAATTAAAAAACGTAAATAAAATATGGATAAAAATAATCATAAAATTATTTAAATTTTGTCCTTCTCTGTATGGTTAACCCTTCAATCACAAAATTGGCCTATACTCTTTTCCTTCATTAGTTACGGCAAAGAAATAAGAAAACGACCACACCAAATCACATAACAAGACGGAAGTAGAAAAAGACCCGTGTCCCCTGCACATTACACTCTCCTCTCCCTCACACAGCTGTTGGGTTGAAGTCCTCGATGGTTAGGTGGTGACAAAATGAGAATAAACAAAAATCTTACGGCCGCCACACTTTTTGACAACTAATTACGAGAATTGTATTCCATTAAACCTATACCATTGTAATTGATGAAATTTTCGTTGGCGGGCAAAATACGAATTTTTCATAAAGAATCTAGTTTTATGTGTCTTTCTATGGAATAGGCATATAGATGTCGCTAATAACCATACAAATTCTGATCTGACCTTTGAGGGCCTATATGGCAAGATTCCTCGCAATGGACTTTTCTGATGTTTTTGCAGAGGTTTAGCTCTTGCAATGTCCTCCCTACTTTAATCATTTTGTCAAATTGTGTCGCCATTGCTTAAAATTGCTCTAAAAATAAAACGACAATTTGCATGGGGTCAACATCGTATTAACCAAGTATCTCATGCTGACAAATACAAAACCAGCAGTGGCGTACCGCGGCTATCGATCCATGAGGGAGCAAAATTCGTAAGTCTTCCCGATAATTTGCTCCACTTATCTGAACTTCACGAAATGGCAAAATCACTGAATTTTTCCTAATTTAGGCTGAAATCGGTTGAAACTCCCAAAGTGGATGAAAAAAATGCTGTTCTCGGTCCATATATTGGCGTCCTGCTTTTTTCGAGCCATATGGGTAAACACTCCCTCATCTTCTCCTCCCCCAGTCGCCTACACCACCCTAACACTACCCCACCTCTCCTACAAAACTTACCTTTTTGCACACTAAAACATCACTTGAAGAGGCTCCGTATCTTCTATTGAAAAGACAGTCAAACGTAATAACCAAGTCAATATTTCATTCTTGGTGTTGACGACAGTGATATTACCAAGGTAGGTCCCTGTAAAACAATAAATGAACTACCACAAGAGGCGATAGTTCACTCAATTACACTATAGTGCACTTATCTTTCTTCTTCTTCTCGATCAGTGACGTCGTGCGGTATGTTAGTGGCCTCAGCATTAATAAGTCGACGATTGATTGATCGCTGGAGTACAACACAACCCCGACAGACACACACGTTTGAAGTGGGCTCTTACTGTCCATTCAATTAGCTTAGACCCTCGGTGTTTAATTAATATTAGAAAAGGTATTGGTGTCGGGAACAAATCGTGAAAGAAAAGTTGGTATTCATCTAATTACCCAACAAGATTTTGAAGGTCCATGCTGAAAAGTATTTCTTCACACTCAATTCTATTCAATTTCTGCGATTTTTGGCCATCGATCGGCAAGGAATCGGAACAGCCCGAATATTCGTAATGAGCATAAACCTTTTCAGGAATGTTCCATTTATAAGATAGGTGTGTAAAACATTGGTGTATCCTTGGTGTAAGACTTGGATGAAAGAAATTAAGCCCATACGGAATAAAGCCCACAAACGTCATTTAACTACATGTCTATATTGATTATTTCGTGCATCAGAAAGGAATAACCAAAACGTTGAATCGCTCTTTGACAGTAGAAGACATTGATCGATATCATGAACAATGCTTGTAATGTATAAATAGCGTCTATTTTATTCCCGAGATTTTATTCTTGGGCAAAAATATGTCGTTTCAAACTTTCAAAGATATACAATACATTCTTTGTAGTATGTCCTTTTAAGAGAAGATGACACAATATGTGCAGGTCACTGTCTGACCAAGGTCTTCTGGTCCGCCGATATTGATCGCAGTGGGTATCGCTACATCGATAGTCGCTTCCTACCTCGTATGTATAATACCAAAGACCACCTCACACGTCATTTGTTAATAATACCAGACGTTGGACAGATCATTTGCAACTTTGAGGGGAAAAGGGTTAAATTTCAATAGATTTGTAGGTAAAATTCCATTCATATGTTTTGAAATTTAAAAATCCTGTTGGGTAATTTCGTGAATACAAACTTTTCTTTCACGATTTTTTCCCGACACCTCTACCTTCTCTAATATTAATTAAAAACCGAGGGTCTAAGCTAATTGAATGGGCAGTAGTTGCATTATAAGTGTATTTATGAATTTGTCGGAGCTTTCATGCCCCACAGGTTCATCGTCAACTAAGCAAACAAGCAGTTCTTAAACTATCGGCGGTCCGGTAAGTACGTAATCCTGTTTCTAAAATTGAAAAAAAAAGTTGGCGTAAATTGAAACCAGTGTTTGAAAATTTTCAAGACTGGAAGAATATGGAAAAGCATTGTGGGAAAATGTATGCGCCCGTAGCGATTGCGTGTTCACAAAAAAAAAAAAAAAAAAAACAATGATCCAGGTGCACTATTATTACACCTGGCCACCTCTAACACATACATCAATTTGTATCACTACCGATTAGTGTATATGCAAAGCGGCACCCACAGTATGTGGAAGAAGCGGAGGCAGCCATTGCTTTCTATTGTTGGTACTCTATGTTTTCTTTGTGGTCGGCAAAACATGCGAGACGATGAATTTCTAAAGATTACGTAACGTTTTGCCTCTCTATCTATATAGAACCTCTTTGGGAATAACCAAAACGTTGCATCGCTCTTTGACAGTAGAAGACATTGATCGATATCATGAACAATGCTTGTAATGTATAAATAGCGTCTATTTTATTCCCGAGATTTTATTCTTGGGCAAAAATATGTCGTTTCAAACTTTCAAAGATATACAATACATTCTTTGTATTATGTCCTTTTAAGAGAAGATGACACAACATGTGCAAGTCACTGTCCGACCAAGGTCTTCTGGTCCGCCGATATTGATCGCAGTGGGTATTGCTACATCGATAGTCGCTTCCTACCTCGTATGTATAATACCAAAGACCACCTCACACGTCATTTGTTAATGGTACCAGACGTTGGACAGATCATTTGCAACTTTGAGGGGAAAAGGGTTAAATTTCAATAGATTTGTAGGTAAAATTCCATTCATATGTTTTGAAATTTAAAAATCATGTTGGGCAATTTCGTGAATACAAACTTTTCTTTCACGATTTTTTCCCGACACCTCTACCTTCTCTAATATTAATTAAAAACCGAGGGTCTAAGCTAATTGAATGGGCAGTAGTTGCATTATAAGTGTATTTATGAATATGTCGGAGCTTTCATGCCCCACAGGTTCATCGTCAACTAAGCTAATAAGCAGTTCTCAAACTATCGGCGGTCCGGTAAGTACGTAATCCTGTTTCTAAAATTGAAAAAAAAAAGTTGGCGTAAATTGAAACCAGTGTTTGAAAATTCTCAAGACTGGAAGAATATGGAAAAGCATTGTGGGAAAATGTATGCGCCCGTAGCGATTGCGTGTTCACTTTTCCGTGTCTGAAGTACCCGACAAAAACGTTCAATTTTCTCGCTAGGTTCTATAGGTTCAGACCCAATTACGGTACATATTCAAAACAAAACATAGTAACGGACCCCAGATGCAAAAACATCCCTTCGTTTTCCGGAGATATTTGAGATTTTGTTTCATTTACACATATCCTCTATGACGGGCTGATAACGTTAATCTCTCGCGCAGTACTAATTTAGATAATATCTCTCGCAGTCTGTGACACAGACTACACCGTGAGAAACACTTACCGGACCGCCGTAGTCCGGTAAGTACGTAATCCTGTTTCTAAAATTGAAAAAAAAAAGTTGGCGTAAATTGAAACCTATATGTTCAGACCCAATTACCATACATATTCAAAACAAAACATAGTAACGGACCCTCTGATGCAAAAACATCCATAGAACCCCTTCGTTTTCCGGAGGTATTTGAGATTTAGTTTCATTTACACACATTCTCTATGACGGACCGGTAACGTTAGTCGCTCACGCAGTATCAAGTTAGATAATATCTTTTGCAGTCTGTGACACAGACTACACAGTGGGAAATACTTTCCGGGCCGCCGTATTCTCGAACCACGCCTGCTTTCACGATCTACTTTTCCTTCACTCTTGGCACAAGTTGATCTCTAATGACCTTTGACCTAGGTATGTGCCTTTAACCCTCTCATGAATTGTTTATGGTTGACCTCTGATTTGGGTTTGGTGGCAATCGGAGTTAAGGTGTTCACGCACGAGCAATTTGAAAAAAAAAAAAAAAAACTAAATCGATACTTTACATACATTCACACATACACGCATACACACACAAACACACACATAGTCTGCAGACATAAATGTACGAGTGTCCCAAAATAAATGCAATCCTAGCAGTTGTGCTATAATTTCAAAATTACTGAGAGTTATTCAAATTTTATGAAATATTCTGAATGAAGAACTTGTTTCGTACACCCTGTCCAATTTTTGTCCGATACGGTTGACTAGTTTTGAAAACAAAGGCTATTATGTAACCCGCTGTCAAATTACCCCATTCCAAGTCTGCGTTAGATCGTTGAAGCAGGTTCACCTTGAAAAGTTGAATAAAATGTCTTTTAACTACAAACTAGTGAACCGTATCAAACAAAAATTGAACAGGATGTACGAAACAAGTTCGTCATTCAGAATCTGGAATAAAATTTGATTAATTCTCTGTAATTTTGAAATTATAGCACCGACTGCGAGGATTGCGTTTATTTTGGGACACCCTGTACATAATGGCGGTCATATAAAATTTGTAGTATATCCCTCCTTGCAGATCTCCCCACAATGATAAATATAATGTGCCTCAAAAAAAACTTTCCAGTTTTTTATTATTTTCTTACCACAAATACTTCCGGTATAACAAGTGTTCCACTCACAAGCAAATATAATGTTTCTGAAATAGCGAAAGAATAAACAAAACAAATAGGTTAATTCCTATAACATTATGGTAAGTGGATAAGGGGATATCTCTATGGACTTAGTATTTTCTTCAGACTCTCGTATTATTACGTGAACATAAGTTGGCCCATATCCCGTGCCTGATAAACCGAGTAATCACTATGAGTTACAATATGCTCATCCACCAAGGACACAGTTCAGTGAGTTGTACTTGTACATACATTGACATGAACTGACCTTGTGTGATCTGGATATCATATATCATGCCCAAAAACCAGGGGGTGTATTTTCTAAATACACTGGCGAATGGAGGGTACTGAACTGTGCCAATGGAAGTGAGATTTTACTAGGTCATAGTGAATAGTCCAGTGGTAGAACCAATAGGCCCTTGAATATGACCTTGCACACGATTCTGCACAAAATATTTTGATGGTTGCTAGGCAACATTGATCTGCTGATTCCAAATTTCGATTATGCAACTTTGTCATCCTTGAGCATCTGAGACATGGAATGTGGGTAATATCCAGGGGTAAAACTTGTAATTGTGGTTAAAAGTTGTATGTACATATTCATATGGTCCTAAGGATTGAAAAAGGTATAGCTTTTTATATCTGGGACAGTCATTTTTGCCTTATTTTTATTACAGAAGGCTTAAAATGGTTCAAGGTCATCCTGGGATAATTAAATTTTAGAATGCAGAGATTCTTCTCAAATAGCATCAAATTCTTCGTTTTGTTGTATATTAATGGAAAATAAATGTTAAATACCTTTGAGCTGATTAACATAACAGAAATGTATATTTCCTGTTGTAACATGTCCATATACGAACAATTTGAAAGAAATCGGATCATTATAAAAAATTCTCCCCATGACCTTGAACAGTTTTTGGCCTGTTGAGCAAACACAAAAGGTTGTAGATATATAGCAAACCGTAGCTTTTCTTAATCCGTAGGACCATTTGATCATCTTTTAACACCGCATGCAACATATACAAATATACCCCTGTTAATTTACCCCCTTCCCTAAATCAAAATGCTCAAGGATGCCAAAGTTACATCATCAAGATTTGTAATCAGCAGGTCAATGTTGCCTAGAAACCACTTTGTGCAGATTCTTATGTAAGGTCATATAGGCCTAATGCAGGACTATAAATACTGAATCGCTCTGCAATCTTATGCTGCTTGAATTATTATAATCTTTCCGGAAGCTATTTTGATACCAGAACTCACGATCATAATATAGATGTTATGCTGTAGAAAAAGATTTACAGTACGTCACAAATATGGGAAAAGGGGATTTCAAAATTGTTCTTGAAACCCTTTTATCGTTTTCCAACAACTATCGTTATGTTAAAAGCACGCTGTTTGAATCTGGCACTACATTTGTATTAGAACGATTGTAATAGCTTTAATACACTAAGACAATTAATCAGTGCATTAATGATACAATCAAACATTCAAGAAACTATGGCAAGATTTTTAATGCTATAAATCAAATTCTCAAAAATGATGCACATGCTCGCCACTACCACCCTTACCTGCAACCTGGATGACGTTCATTTGTACCCTTGAATTTTCATAATTTAAATAATACTTGATGCTTTCAAATTTGGGTGCAGCAAGATTTTGAGGAATTTAGCATTTGTGTTGTGCTTACCAAGTTGTTAGAATCCCGCTTTAAAATGGAGTGGATCAGCATTAAATGTACCGTAAAGCGAATTTCTCGCCTTTGTAGGTATCAAATTGGACGTTACGGTGAATTTCTGCTTCGTCGTTAACGCCAACCATTGTTTACAGTTTTTTGTAATACATGCACTTTAATCCGTTAGAGTACAAGGATATGAATATTAAATATGCAAATGATGCAAATTTATACAAAATTCGAGGGTTTTGTACGAGGACTGTCCCTAACAAGATTTTTGCTATAGACAGTCCGTCAACATTAAGTATAAAGGGCTCATGCAATAAATTTTTTTGGGGGGGGGGGTAAAACAATATTTGTCATATTAATATTATTGTTGTTATGTTTACAAACCATGGGTATCCGAATTTCACTTTTTAACATAGAAAATGGCATTAAGGGGACTTTTTGTTTCGCCGTAAAGCCACCCTTTGTTATACACGAAGGAAGCTTTATCCCCCCGGCATTGGTGTAATTAATCACATTTATTTAGAAATATGTGGGGCCGTTGAGTCACGGCACCATTGATGCTCTGGTATAATCTCTAATCCCTCAATTCCTTTTTTGACACATTTTAAAAATCAAGGAGCGGATCCCTGCCTTGTGCATCTATGGGGAAAGAGTGCTCCTATATCTAACACCAACAATACCGCTACCCAACATTCTTTTTGCGGTGATCGCCAGGGGCCCGTTTCCCACACTCATGCGTAACTCTTACGTGTATCCTAACTCATGCGTATGTACTACATCACCGACTTTTCATACCATTTCCACAGTGCTTTGGATAAATTGGTCCACTCGCAATGAACATGTACACGTAGAGTTACGCATGAGTTTGGGGAACGAACCCCAGGTGCTAGTCATTTTGCTCTGCAGGGTACTAAGGGATTATTATAACTAAAAAACGATTGTAGCAATTTTTTAATAAAATAATGACATTGCGCATGGGTAACATAAAGTCAATCTCATTTTGAGATAGGGAGGGGACATTTGGGTGTTGATCCCTGATAACCCCTATTGTCTTAAGCGGTAAGTGGCAAACATTTTCACAAAATATGAAATTCTTTTCAATTTGCTCAGCAAATGATAGCCTAGGCATTGGAAGAACAGAGATATATTGTACATAAAAAAACATACCCAAAAAAGATAGGACATTAATAGGGCACATAGCGTCCAAGAAATTTGTAGGCTATTTTAGTTTTGATAAAAACTTACAAAAATCTATTCGCAAGTTCCCAGCAGGGGACCAAAACTTAATTTTCCGCGTAACTTAATCACAAATTTGTCTCTTACAATGATCTCATAACTCCTGGCTCAAGTGCAATAGCTGCCATTTGTCAGGCGATTGAACCATTTCAAGAGCCACCACTGGCTGAAAGAAGGTTCGAGAAAATTCATCCTAAACAACGGCACACACCAATGTACACATGGGCAGCTCTTACATCTACAGGGTGAGTAAAAAACTTGACCCGATTGTTCCGCCATTTTGAATTTGAATCCAACATATACCTAACCTATTTGGTGTCATCGGAAAGCCACTTTCACATATCTTTAATTTGCTGCAAAGATATAATTCCAATCGGATAAGTATAAGGGCCGACCGAGCTACAGTCTGTTATAGCAAGTAGTCAGCGTTTATCCACGGAATTCCCATTTGAATACACAGTGGCCGTTCCTTTTTAATGTCGAATACCGTGACGAGCGCAAACAGACTGCTTGATTCACCGACTGTAGCTCGGTCTATACCTACACGATGTTAATAATCTTTGCAGCAAATATAAAAAAAACTAAGCTTTCAATGATACTTCACACATGTCAGATCTATATTCCCTTAAAAATTCAAAATGGCAGACACAATCAGGGTCCAATTTTTTTGACTCCTTCAGCTGTATTACGGCTTTTTTGCACTCTCATCTGCTACGGCGTAATATGTTCATTTACTGGTAGGGTTTTACCCACCCGTCCTTTCTTTGGTCGGACAGAAGAATAGCTCTCCTTTTTTTTAGAACAAAATGCCCTCACTTATAGTATTCCCATCTAATACGGCCATCTGTTTACCTTTATAGTTGCGATAATTTCAAGGAAAGGATTGCTGTTAATGATAAAAATGTTGACAAAGAGGAGGTTATAATGTGTTTAAATTTAGACCTGGGTGTAAACAGGGTTCGTACTACAAGAGGGGACCCTTTTCTTTCAAAATACTGTGGAAAGTTAAATGTAACGGGTGAGAAATTCCTCATGGATGGCTGTTCCATCCCATCATGAGGAATTTTCTCACCTGTTACAGAAAACGTTAGAGTATGTGGTAAGAAAAAAGCTCCCCTCTGTAGGACTAACCCTGGTTAAACCCAGGGTTAAAGGTAGTATCCCTTTCAGAAACAACCAACCATGTATTAATACGAGTTTGTACAGAGTGGTTCAAAAAGTAACCAAGATTGAAAGGATTTCTTGTAACAATGACATATGGGATGTAGCTAACATCCACAATAGCTGCTTTATGTTATTCCGTATGAAGGAGTCCTACCAATATGTTCTCACGAATGGACCACAGCTCAAAGAGTCAAGCGACTTTCAAAAGGCTGACTCAGAGATTTCACGAGATGCGCACAAGTTTTTTGCATATGCAACAATGGCTTATCATTACAATACTGTGTGAAAATAACTAAGATGAAACGAAGTCCTTCATAGACGAAAATAACAACTTTCTTATAAAATTCAGGATCCGGAATTCTGTTATACACGGTACTATCCTGATATGACACGGGCACTGTGACACTGTGCATTAAATGTTTACTGCATGGAAAACGAAAACAATCCGATTCACCTATAACTTGGAATTGAAGCTTTTAGGTGGACTATGTTTTGGATGGCAATTTTTATACTACAAAAAATTATATTTAGAAATCTTGATCCAGCCTTGAAGTACCTTGGGTCCTTGTTGCTGACAGTAGGAATGATTTCGGGACACGCAAAGCACAATGATGGAATGCTGTAACAAACGCTTCATATCATTCGGGCAATCGATTATATAGCAAAGTCAACAAAGCAAACCTTCTGTAGAGAGCTTGTGGTGAGAGGATTCTTCTATATTGAGCCGTAACCTGGAACATGAAAAGGAACTCCAAGATCGCTTTGATGGACATTATACCAGGCATGAGGGTACAGAACTATAGTGGCACAAAAAAGTATTCGGATGTTTTTCGGCAGGATTGTGCCAAGTCCGATAATTGTGAAAGTTTTCGAAATATACATTTATTGCCTAGGTCGTGCTCTTTTATTTAAAGTCGAATAACATAAATCAAAAATCAGATTTTTGAGTCTCTAACAAGTACAGATCCTAACCTATCCTTTACAAATGGATAAGGCCAGAAGCAACCTAATAAGGACAAAATCGAAATATATTATCTTAGTGTCCGTACGGACACTTAGTACAACATGTAACTGAAATGAGAGATATCTTTGAACACTGCAGTTTTTTTTCCTTTGTCATTTTTCAGTTTGGAATAGTAACTTATGAGGGTTCTTACGGGACTTAATATTCACTTTTTAGCTATTCCTGCAAATTTCAAATATTGATCTTTCGGATGATCACTGATAGTTGTCTTAAAACACCTCACTTGTAAAAAAGCGTGCAAAAAATGGCTTAGATAGATAGCCTGAAAGAAAATAAACCCCAAAATAAAAGTTGCATTTTTTGAATTTTTCAATAGTCACTGTGTTGTACAAACGCAAGATACGTGTGTTTGATTTAACACAAAGTGGTTACGACTAAACAAGCGAGAAGCCTACTTGCAATATATTATGGTATCCACAGTACACTACAATGGCCCATTAAAACTGCAACTTTTGGTTGGGGTTTTACGCTTTAAGCCATTTTGCACGCTTTGTTTAACAAGAAAGGTGTAATGAAAGAGCAGCCTAGGCAATAAAATTTATATCTGAAAACTTTCAAAATTAGCGGACTTTATAACAATACTGATCGAAAAAAAATATGCCGAGATATTACAGTTGTGCCAACTGTATATCATGGCGCGATCAGAAGACAAGACAACCAATTTACGGAGACTGTAATGTCCTACACTTATAACATAATACATAGAGTACATCTCAAAACACCTGTTTCTAGGCACTGTTAACACTGAACCGGCAACAGGAGATGACCTGTAACCGGAGGTAGAAGGACAACGACAAATATGGGCCGACTAGATGAGATGATGAATTAAAGTAGACTTGTGGAAAGTTATCCCGTAATCTTGCGCTTTTGTTATGTTAGCCAGCGATTTTATAGAGACGTTCCCCCATCTCTGCTACTCTCGCTCAAAGTAGAGTCCGCTGGTTGGACATGCTGTCTAACTAAAGTGACTGATGTAATATGTTGGAGGCTTTCGTGATCTCCGGTCCCTAATAGAATGCAAACTTTGTCGACGTACTCGGTATAGGGACACTCAATACGAAACTGAAGACGTTTGAGGGAGATAGATTTCTTGCACGGTATTGTAAATGGTAATCTCGTTGCGGCCGCTAATGATGTTGATGATGCACTCAATCCCCACTGACGCGTCAGTGACGAATGGATTCTGGAACTTGAGTCACATTGGCGTGCAGTGTACGCTCATATGTAGTGTATAGTCACAGCAGTGTATGAGTCGCAGGCATGATATATTAAGCTTACGGTACATGCCGTTATGAACGCAAGATTGTAAATCCATGAACAATGCTGGTATAGGCCTATTCAGCATGGGTACCAGCCTTAGTTCCACCAAAGACCCTAGGGTCTGTGATTCCACACCCTGTTTGGGTGTAGGTATAGGCCCTATTTCATGGGCATGTCATGTATGACCCCTGGGCTATAACTGTCTCACCAGTTGTGTTTCTAATCCCGGGGTTTTGAACAGGCTCGGAGGCCAGACTTAGTTGACTGGTGGCACGGATCATTCCGGGGATCATCGCACGTCAATGTGACTCAAGTTCCAGAATCCCTAATTGCCATGCTCTCTATATAACATCACAATAAACATGTGTATGTCACAATTATAGCAACCAGGTAAACTGCCAATATCATAAATTTTACCCACCTTTCAAGCATATGTGGTCAAACTAGTACAACATCCCTACTCAAATATCCCTACTAAATTGCCCTTACTATTCCAGTAAGTAGTAGAAACTGGCCCTATTAACCAAATATAAAATGACATCATTTTATCAGTTTAATTACTAGTAGCAGTCCCTCTAATACTAGTAGGACAATTTGTAAGAACTCCTGACGATTTCCTTTCGCTTATTAACGCATGAGCTCGTTCAGGCAACTTGTTCAGGCTGCTACTACCAGTTGATAAATTAGTAAGGCCTGAAGAACTAATTATTAGTTAGTAAATCAACACAATTGTACCAGTTTCAAATTAGTAAGCAATCGGTTTTGGTTTTCAGTGTTTTGTTTTTCTTATGTTGGTGAGTAAGGTGTTCAGTTATAATGACTAATAAATGATAGGTGTACTGATTGGATTTTTGTCCAAGATAATTATGGCCCTTAAAGATGAATGGGGTAAAAATTCTTGCCACGCAAGTGGTCCTTTATTTTTTGCATTGTGCTTCAACTTTGTAGAATTGCATATTATGGAACAGGAAGAAAAAACTAAAGAATCTTGGATGGTATATTTGTTATATTCGGATCATCATCATCAGCGCATTAGTGTGCATGTGACTGTACGATATCTTTCTTAGTTGTGTCCAAAAAACACAGTGGTTCTCACATATGATCAAGCCAGAGGTGTTTGTACAATGCCAGTGAGTTTGTTCAAGATGTTATTGCGTGAACATACATGTTGGACTTTACTCTTCGTCTTGCTTATTTGGGTCTCTCTTATAAGAGAGGAGTGTGGTCCAAGGTAACTAATAGGTAGACAGGATTATCGCAATGCTCCCGGAGGTATTTGTCCTTTTGTGATCTGCTTACAGATGAACGTTAATTCTTGTCCGCACGTATTGTGCAGAGTTGGCTATATTCAATGAACCACCCATTCACTCTTAGTAATGATCGTATTACGATTTAACAAATAAACTAGCCAGATATTGGAACTGATGAAAAATTCAACCCTCTTACATTACGAAACTTGTTTCGAAATCATGGCATGGGGTGATAGTTCGGTAATCGGAGGGTCCTATGGAAAATAACATTGTATATGAAAAAAGAACGTTTAACACTTAAGTGACCAAGGAGGGAGGGTCCTAGGGACCTCCAAATTGGTTTTCGCGCTGGCCGCTTTATGCGTGGGATTTTTTCGCGATTTGTTTGTAAGTGGGATGACTTTAAATGCGCTTCTTTTATTACAAAAAAAAAAAAATAAAATAAAATCGGCCAAGCCGTCAGTGAAGTTAATTAGTGAGGGTTCCCAGGAACCCCCCCCCCCTGGCACTAACGGAAGTCAGCTAGACTATTAAAAAAAACAACAAAGAACCAAGCAAATAATTGATGTATGTATGTCAATTTCGTACAAAAACTTCCCTCGGAAAAGTGGTTCCTTTGGTTGGGGTCCCAGGACCCCCTTGGGCACTAACGGAGTGAAAACCTTGGTCAATTAAGGGTTATAAACCAAAGTATCATGATATAATAAAAATTGCTAATTACTATGTGGTATGTTTTTCTAGCCAGTGAGCGATGAGCTAGTAATAGTGTTTTTGGCCAACCTCAGCTAAGCTATGCGGAAATATTCCCTAATTAATATGCTTAAAAGACCGAGCTCAGGGCATTCGCCGGTTTGGGTCCGTACGGTAGCCGAGGAGATCTTGGGCTGCCTGCACGGACCTATATGCATATTGGCGGAGTCATACACTTTGAAAAAAAAAATATCAAAATTCACTACATTAATAATTAACGTAATTTATTATTTAAGTCTAAGAGGTAATTCTTTTAAATTAAATTAAAACAACTTCTACATTCCAACATATTCCCTCTAGCTACCAAATCAATGCAAATTATTTAGATGTTAAAGGCCTAACGGCACACATAAATGTCTGCATGTGCCAAAACGTAAATGTTTTTTTGCCAACTTGTTATTGTGATATCTGGGTTCTTGGCAGTATACCTGATTCCTAAAGGCCTTTATGCCACCATGATAGCAGCCAAACTTTCTGAACTTTTTCAAATTTGACAAAGTAAAATTAGGAATTTTGGAGGAATACACCATACATACATACATACACGCATTACCCAACACACAAACACCAATAGCAAAACACACATTTACACAAGCAAACTAAAATTCCAAATATGAAAACGAAGGAAAGAGAGGAAACACATAAACGCGTGCGCATTCGTAGGCCTTTACATGGTGTATGGCACCGTTTGCACAAACCCACACGTTGAAAACTAGGTAAAGTGGCATTCGGAGATCCTATTAGCGCCTCCAAATGTTCCACTAACTCTCTCCGTGCTGGGAACTGTGTATAGTTATAAAACACCTACGTCAGAGACATTTGTACAGTTGCAAAATATTTGCAGGTCATTTGGGAAACCATCTAAAAACACACCCAAAAAACAAATGACTATGCTTTGGTTGGGACTCATTTCAATGCATTTTAATCGGCTGATTTGAATATGCTTCCCTCACGATAAATAATTTTGAAATGTTTAAAAAGCATTTTAAAAAAAATCCAAAATTGACAAAAGTAATGCGGTGTCGAGTGCCACTCGACATCCAGTGAGAGAGTTAAAAGCCACCCGCTGAGTTGGCTTGCCAGTGACGGTGAAGGGCCGCTGTTTTTCCCCGAACGACTTTCTGTTGGCAAAACGACCACCATTCTAGCAATTAGCAATTTCACTTTCCCACGTTCATCCAGAACAAATGTCTCAAGCAACAAGTCAGATAAAGGCTTAGGTTTTTTTTTTTTTTTTTTTATAAAAGTTATAAATCGTACCTTCTGGTATATATTGTTTCAAGGCAAAATTGAAATTCCTGTACCTTACTGTTTGACAACAAAATTTTGGAGAAAAATCATTTCAATGTTTGAATTCCTAATCCCATACCAACAACGTAAAGGGGTATTTTCACATTCAACGCTCTCTGGCTACCAAATTGGAGTGGCCCACGGGTTTCACACCAATTCACACCAGATATTTATCGGGTCGTGTACAATAAAAATAGGTAAACAAATTTTTAGGTGTTTTTAAATAGCCCCACTTCCCCTCTCAGCTGACCTACAAAGATCATGTCTCGACTAGTCAAAAATATTTTTTTTTCTTTTCACACACTGAACTAAAACAACTCAAATGAGTTTTTTTTTTTTTTTTTTTTTTTTTTTTAACTATTTATTTTTTTGTATTATGATGTTATTGAAGATTAATGTTCTGTAAAAAAACATAAAAAACATAATCACCCACACTCACGCACGTACACACATACAATACAGACACACACACACCCCCACACACCCCAAACACACACAAACATCACACACACCACCACACCACACACCACACATATTATATATAATATATATCATTATATATATATATATAATATATATATTATATATATATATATGTACTCTCCTGCCTAAAAATCCGAACGATATAAATTACTGGTATTAAAAGGGTAATGTAGGTATGTTTAGGGGGGGGGGGGGGGGGGGTGAATTATAATACTCAATGCCACGGGGCGTTGTTCCGCGTATTGTTTGCTTATTAAACCTGTGTCCGCCATGCATTGATACGAAGCATGATGTGGACTTGATAGATTTATCCACTGGCTTGGCGCGTCATTGAAAGCAGTTTGAGTCCGTTGATGGCGCATTTTCAACATCCGTGGATTTGTTTTAGGCGGGAGTAATATATATACTCCATATAATATATATATATATATAGATATATATATATATAATATATATATATATATATAT
>JAMKCH010024483.1:0-42287 GCA_023653785.1 Ophioderma brevispina
ATAGGATATACTTGTTACAAACATACCAAACAAATCTTGATTTTGGATTATTTTTTTTAATTTGGCAAATCACTGATAGTGCCTTTAAACATTAGTTAGGTACCTGACCAAAGCCATTAAACACCTTGCTTTTACTTCCTTGATCGATTTCAAAGAAATGAAGATCCCCGTTTGAGAAAAAAAAAAAAGCAGGTTTGAGACGACCAAAACAACAAACACACACACAAACAATGTCAAATTGTACACCTAACCTGTTTAGGGCACACATTGGTTGAAATTAAATACAGGTTAACCCATTTATCATTCTTAATTCAGCAATTAATATTCAATCCAAAATGACTCCAATTCATTTGCATTTTATAACAATGAACAAAGTAAACATCCTCTCTTTCATACCTTTTTCAGTCAAACCAAACTGCAGTTGCTTATGCTGATAACATATGCTACCTCTACTAACAATCTGTGTACAATTAGACATATAACCACCTGGTACACACACACACCATCACCACTTGCATTTCCTTGCTCAATTTACCTTAATATACCTATTAAATTGTGACAAAGTTGGAAACAGTTGAATTAATGTAACATTTAAGTTATGCTACGGGGTTTAGGTTTGCATTCCTAGCTAATTAGATTTGAGGTTTAAACCCAAATGCTTTAACATGCAATTCATTTCACAGCACTCCTTTCAGAGCAGTTGAACTTTGGTTTAGAAAATTTGGCACAATAGTCGAATACAGTCGAATACATAACTGAAAGTCAGTTTTATGGTTTTATTCCACTGCTGCCTTGGTGTCATTGGTGTCAGTCTGCAGCTATGTGTACTAATCACTGAAAATGGACATTGCCCTCCAATTGGCAAAATTTATTTGAAATAGTACAATCTTATTACCATTGCCAAACACCAAGGCTTATTGTAACGATCGATTGCAAATAATGCCATATCTCTGTTAGATAGGCATTTCTGCAAGTCCCAATATTCCTTTGACAAAAATCTGCCAACCGGTTTGAAGAAGAAAATTGTGCAGAAAAACTATATCAAATTACAGCCACAAGCTTTACCTTGTTAGGTATTTGGTTGAATTTCTAGTTAATGCATGCTGATTCAATGAATCCCTGATATTCAGAGCTCATCACATTCCACAGTCTTTAATTTCTACCACAATTTTAAAGATTTCAAATGTTTTCCAGCACAAGCTTGCATTAGTGAAAACTGTTCAAGGGCCATGTTTATTGTGATTTTCTTTATGGGCAATTAAAAGAATCATTAATTTTTTTACGAATGTTTTGTGGATATTGGTATGCGTTAGATTACACAACACCAATTTTCCTCTCTCTAGATTTGAAAAACTGTCAACTTAAAATTTTAACTCCAAATTTTCAATTTTGAAATTGTGTCGGTCATTTTTATTTCTTTTGGAGCAAATGTGTATTTATTGCACTAGCCCATATACCAAGAATGCACAGTTTTAATAACAGAACAGCTTAATAGCAGATATAAGCTTCTGTATGGAAGGTTCTCAGTGATGTGAAAAGTTGATAGGGGAAGGGTGGAAGCTGAAAAATTCTCATGATGATCTTTAATGTTTCCAGCACTTTAAAAGCACTAAATATGTCCTGGAATTAAAATCTACGTGTTTTTTGTTGATTACCTTTGTTGTTTTTTTTTGAAATCTAATATGAATAAGTGCAATGTCCAGTAGCGGGGGGTGGGGGGGGGGGGGGGAAACCCTTCATGCTATGCCCTCAGGATGGGTGCCCGTATTACCAAATTGTTGTGGTTTTCACATTTACACATAAGCACATTCCGGGTTTTTTCTCTAGCCTGGGGTCCAAAAATACTCTTTTATTTGAATCATTGAAATTTTCAAGATACATTTGCTGAATAGTGCTGCAGAAGAGAGGCCCAATTTTTTCGATAGGTGGTGACCTAATTTTAACAAAGGTTGTCATATATCAAAATGTAGCTATAGGTCCAGGAGTCAGAACATGCATGATGCAAAAATTAAAAACTTTTACAAATGTAAGTATGGGGGGTCAAAGTTTACCCCCACTTTCAGTATGAACATTTTGAAGAACTGCAATTTGGACATTTTATCACAAATCTGGGAGTTGGTCTCACTAATATATTTTGACCACAATTTGACACGGAAACCTTCTATAAAGTTGATACGAAGGCCTCATTCTTTCCCCGCCAACCCCCACCCCCATCTACCCCACCCATGTTTTTGAGATGGGGCCTGTCAGAAACACAGTGGTTGCACCTAGTGATCAGAAATTACCCTCAGAAAGGAGCATTGGGGAGTTTTGTGTGTGTGGAGGTGTGTGTATGGTGTGTGTGTATGTGTGTGGGGTGTGGAAGGGAAATAAACCTGATATTTTATTATACATCTGCCGGAAATCGCGTCAAGCGACGGTCCACGGTTGTTAACCTACATAGTTTAAATTTTTAATCATCTTAGGATAAGGCAGTGGTTCTCTGCTCAGAGCCCTTGCCATGACCGTTTGTACAGTGTTTATGGAGAAGGACACAAATTAGCCCCTCTACAATATGCCTCGGCAACCCTTCTGCCCCCCCCCCCCCATTTGCAAAATGTCTGGTTGCGCCATAGGTAAGGGTTTGGGTTAGATAACTGGCACAATCATCTTAACCCTAAATACCCAGGAAGAGGCGACGGCGTGACTTTATGGTATAGCATGTCGCCCAAATTTATAGGCCTGAGGCGAGTTTCGATATAAGAAATTGATTCACTCCATTAATTTACTATTTTTAAAAACACACAGGGGACGTTCACAAGACTTAAGATCATTGTGAGTTGATTATCAAGAGTTAACTCAGATCAAGCGCAATTGCCTTTATGTACATTCAAATTTACTCTTATCGAGTTACGCCTTGATTACAATCGACGGAGGGGGGGGGGGGGGTGGGGAGGGGGGGGGCGGGGGACCCGATGCGTACGTCGAGCGGGGGTGGGCCTCAGGGTCCGGGAGGGCGATGGGGGGGGGGTGTAAACCGGCCAAACTTTTGATTGAAAAGAATAGTTTTAAGTATATTCTATTCAGTGGTGCCAAAAAGTTCCAACATGGCAATTCATCATAGGTTTACTTCTTTGACGTCATATTGAACGTGCCACCCTGCAATATAAGTATATAACTTGGTTAGTTTAGTTCTGCAAAGTTGAAAACGGAGTTCATTGTTTGATTTTCTTTTTTTATTTGCGATGTTATTGTCTTGTTCTGGATTTTTTTTGGACGAGAACCTTTAATCTTAAAAGACCAACAAAGAATTAACACTTAAGTGCCTAAGTGTTTTCACTCTACGGTGTACCAAGTGGCAAAACAAGGAGAAAACTTTGAGGGGTCATAGACAAGGACAAAATTGCATATTAAAGAGTTCAGGGTATTCCTTGAAAATAGGGGCAAATAAACGCTTTTCAATGTGGCAAAAACCTCAAAATGGAGAAACAAAGATGTTTCACACCATGCTCCGCAGCATACGACTGTGTTAATCAGTTTTGTGTTATTATATCCGCAATAGAGGACCATTTACACAGCACAAAAATACCATTTGTACATCCTTTTTTTTGAGGGCATCTATATTACGACATGTATTGCCATAGGTTGAACACAGCATATGGATGTGCAGTCCTATGAAAATGGCTTTATTCGGCACATTAAAGGATATTTTTAAAATTAAAATATATTTGTTTAAGAGATATGCCCCATAACAATAATCAGAAAAATAGTTTGGCAACAGAGTTGTAATTTATATTTTAAAATACAGTCCAGGTCGTGCCTATAATAAAAAACGCAGCATAAGTGACAACAATTACAAACAATTGTTCAAAAAGTATTTGTTCCGAGTGAAAAAACCGCAGAAAACAACCCTCCTTGCACATAGGTAGGGGAATAACATGGGGCACCTCGTCAGAAGGGGCAAGCTTTTCCTGGTCAAAGATTTCCCTGGGGTGGCCAACATTTTGACAACCTCCCCTTAGCACGGTTTTTTTTTAGGTTAGCAGGGGATTTTTTTATGAGGTGTATAAACATCATGCATAGGATGGTTAATTAAAAGTTGGGTAGGGTATGACTGGCTTTGGCAGAAGGATAGAGGATTTTAAAAAAAAAAAAAAAAATCCAGGAACATCAATATGCATTTCTGAATCTTGTATAGGGTATTATAATTATTTTTGGGGGATTTTTTTTATGAGTTTGTTTGTGGGGCCGCCAGCTATAGCTGGCAGGACCACTTAGCAATCCGTGTTGCGTAGTGGTTGTATGGTGTGTGGATCATGAGAGTGTTTTGTCACAAATTGGTAAGTTTTTGTTTAAATTGACCGTCAATTGAAAAAGTTGGAACTTAAATTGGAACCAAATTCTGTCATAGGTGCACAATGGGACCCTCATATGATGATGGGGGGAGGCAAAGGTCATGTGAAGTGAAAGGTCAATGTCATTGAGGTCAAGGTGCGTTGATGGTTGAGTTTGTTAGGATTCAAGGCGTATATCGCCAACTAAGGCCATGCACGCCAAAAAACAAAATATCCCTAAAAACAAAACGTTAACTAAAGGAAGCAAAAAGTGCTTACAAAACAGTTAGGCAGGATTAACATTGTATAGGAACATTGCTGTGGTTTCAATTATGTACAAAAAGGAGAAGAAAAAAAATTAAATATCAACCTTGCATTCTTTAACAAACAAAATAACCTCTTTAACTGGGGATTACCTCCCCCAGTAGGGTATTCAAATCAAATTTTTGATGGGCTTTCTCCCCAACACGATCAATTAATATAGCTCTCTGAGCATCATATTTCTTGCACTCTAAAAGAAAATGGGAAAACTGTTTCAGGAATCCCACAAGTATAACATAGACCATCAGGATGCCTATTCAACTTAAAAAGAAACCAATTTAAAGATCTTCCCAACCCCAATCTCAATCTGCGAAAAATAACATCATCTAGGTTCTACAGTCGCTCAATAAAATCACTTAAATCCAACTTTAGGATGCAGTAATTTAAACATATCGGCCCGTATTCTCAAACGATGTTTAACGCTAATCACTGGTTAAATCGCAATTTAAACGCCCGCTAAAATAATTGCAATTCTCAAAGCATGGTTAACTTTAAGCGCTGTTTAAATTTTAGCCGAACATCGTTAAACATGCCTAAAACGTTGTTAAACTTAGACTTGGTCCGGGGGTAGTTTAAGGCTTGTTTAACTTCACGTTTTCATCAAATGCCTGATATTTTCAGCTCTATGTGATACTCGTGATTAGACCAGTTACCTCCTTTATTTCTCTTATCTTTCTTTTCCGAGTCCTCAGTTCATTTCTTCTCGTCCATTTTTCCTTTGCTTCTATTTCATGCTCGTGTTTATCTGTTATAGTATTGAATGATAGCAAGTGCGGCACAACGACATAAAACAGTTTAAAATAGGCCCGGGCTTTTGTCTCCATCATTCAACAAATTCTAAAGCTCCTTGCGTAACGCGACATTCTTGAAATTTACCCGTGGGCTTCATGTGTTGCATTTACAACTACGGAAGGCATTGTCTGGCATATAAATATTGTTCACGTTAACACGTAATGGAATATATGGTGCGAAGATAAGTCCAGTTCAGTGTGGATGATATGTTACGGCCTTGACTGAAATTGAAATACTGTGAAGATTAGCCGTGTAAAGGACATGTTAAAATAGTTAACCTGCGGTTTTTTAAACAGTGCGTTTAGCTAAACACAGTTTAGGCCTAACCACCGTTTATTTTAAACATCGTTTGAGAATACGGCCCATCATCCTTAGATTTATCCCAACAACTTTGCCATTGAAGAGACAAAGTACGTCTTGTCACCTGCTTAATCTCCGACTTCATAGGGAGTAACGGTAAATCAACACATTCATTAGTAGTAGCCTTTTTGGCCACACTATCAGCCAATTCATTCCCAGCAATATTACAATGCCCAGGAACCCAGTCAAAACTAACTCCAATACCTTGATTTTTAACAGATAAAAGCACATGACGAATATCTTGAATAATTGCATTAGAAGGTGCAAAATGGGTAAGGGCTTGCAAAGCACTGATTGAATCGCTAAAAATACATACACTACTAGGTTCAACATCAGCCACCCATAAAAGTGCTAGATAATTGCCGTTAGTTCAGCATTAAAAATAGAGAGGTCAAGTTGAAAAATAGGCTAAAAATGTAAAATTGATCTAAATTGAAAACTTGAAGTTCAATTGGAACCAAACTTTTGTCATAGGTGCACCATGCGATCCCTCATATGTTGATGAGATCAAAGGTCACGTGCCAGGGTCAAAGGTCACAGGGCGGCCCACAGCTTATATTCTTTGAATATAGCGAGCGCGAAAGCCGAGAACCGCGAAATTCTAGTTATAATTATAACTATCATGTATAGGTGGCTTAGCCAGCCCTGGATGGCAATTAAAGTTGGTGCATGGTGTAACTGGCTTTGGCAGAGGAATTTGGAAAGAAATCAGATTATGTATGTCTGAATCTTGTATAGGGTATACTTAACAATGTTATTGCAAAGAGTGTAATTTTAAGGTGGCTTTGTAAGTGTTTTTGTGTGTGTATTATTTTTTTCTATCTTTTTTAATAAAGGCAGTAAAAAAAAAAGAGTTTGTTAATTTATACTTAAAATTACATTCCCGTTAGTGCCTATAGGGGTGGATAATTACCTTGTGGCAAGAAATTTATTTTTTTAATAAAAAAAAATGCATCGATAAGTTAGACAATTACAAACAATTGTTCCAAAATATTTTTCACGAGTGAAAAACTCGCAGAAAAACAACCCTCCTTGCACATAGGTAGGGGCATAACAGGGGTCACTCGTCAGAAGGGGCAAGCTCTTTCCTGGTCAAAGATCCCTGGGGTGGCAACATGCCCCCCCCCCCCGGGCCGTACGCAGGATTTTTTTGGGGGGGAGTGCGGGACTTCGAAAAAGTGGAGCTTTCTTTCGAAAAAGTTGACTTTTTTTCGAAAAAGTGGACGTTTTTTTGCTAAAAGTGCACCGACCCCAATAAAAACGTCCTTTTTGGGACTTTTTTAACATTTAATCATCAAAATGTGGACTTTCTTTTCAAAATTTCTCTAAATGTTGGACTTTTTATCAAATTCAGCAAAACGTGGATCTTTTGCCCCTTTTGTGGAATTTGGGGGGGGGGGTGCGACCACGTACGGGTCTGTGCCCTCCGTCCCGTTACGCAACTGCACGTAAGTTAATATGGGAGGAAAATATTATAACTAATCTAACATTTGATGATGATTTACGTTAATCCTATAACTTATAGACAGTTTCACTCCAATAGCCCCAACTTGTACTTGTCCTTGTGACCAGTTTTGGTTATTATGGGATGTTCCATGTCTGAGATATTAGCATGTTGACAGAAAGAAAGAACTAGATCTGGAGACAGATCTGAGCACAATCGAGGTAGTAACCTTTGACCCTAAATGACCTTTGATCTCGAAAATATTTTAGACATATTTCATATATCATAAGGATCATTTCAAATATCAGCTCAATCGGAGCATTTTGAAAATTTGACCTTTGACCTCTTAATGACCTTTGATCTCGAAAATATTTTCAACATGTTTAGAATGTCCATCAGGATCATTTCAGTCAAATTTCCGCTCAATCGGGCCGTTATGAAATTTGACCTTGACCTCGTTGACTCTTTAACCTTCACCTTCGAAAATAGTTGTCACAGCATGTTTAGAATGTAACGACTCATTCATTTTCATCAGTAAAAATTTCAGCCCAATCGGAGCTTTGTTGAATTTTGAACCTTTGCCCCTGGATGACTCCATTGACTTATATTGACTATACATGCTCTTTGCAAGTAGCAACCACTCTCCCACCTTGCCAATATTGTAGATGATTTTTTGAGATATTTTAAACTCAAGGCCGGAAATGCCCCTTTAATGACAATTTGATCGTCTGCTGGGCATAACTTTTATTGAAGGGTCCCCGAGCTGCTTCATAATCCATCGGTTATGATTACCATGCAAACATAATCTGTAGGAGGAGTAGCATTTTGGTGAGGGGGGCAAAACAGTAACGTTTTTTTGGCTCCATGGACCTTTAACGTGACCTTTGCCCCCAAACCAGTCAGGTCACATATGCGTCGTGGTCATTGATGTTTGTGTCCAATTCCTGTCAACATTGATGAAAGTATGTTGCAGAAAGAAGCAAAATCTGAAGTTTTGACCGGTAAGGGGTTGAGCAGAAAGCAAGAAAGAAACCTTTACAAAACAAAGCCCCTCGACTGTGCAAAAAGAAAGAACCCGTACAGAGAAAAACCACTCGATTACTCGACGGTTTAAAGAAAGAACCGTACAGAAGAAAACACAGTCGAGTTCCTCGACTCGTGTAAGAAAGAAACCGTAAAAAAAAGACACAGTCGAGTTCCCCTCGACTGGATATAAGAAAGAAACCGTAAAAAAGAAAGACCAAGTCGCTTTCGGGAACCGACTGTGTAAAAGAAAGAACCGTACAGAAGAAAAACCAATTCGATTCTCGACTGTGTAAAAACAAAGCTGAAAATCTCAGTGAATACAAAACTTATTGGCTTATTTTCTCCGAATCCAATCAACGTTTTCATCATCACCAAGTTGCATGCTTGGCAACTCAAATAATCGTAGTAATTATAAGGGGGGTATGATACTGTCAAACTTTGCCCAAATACACTTGAAACTGTGGTTCCTGTTCGGCTAAACCCCAAGAAAAGAAACAATTTTTTGAAGTAGTCTAATATTTCAGCACAAAGCGTAACATGTGAGCTTCACATTTGGGGGTCATCCTGGACATGATTTTTGGATTAATCCCCCCTAAAAGTGATAGATGATAAAGTCCCTTAGGTTTAGACCATAGCCCAGTATCTTAAGTTCATAATTTATTTTGTTTTTTTTCATGTTCATAGCATGTTTATTTTTGCAAGATATGGAGGTTTGAAGAAGCAACTCCTGCAAAATGCACATGATCCAATATGGCCATCATTCCATGGCAACATTCCACATTACATTTTTTTGGTTTTAAATAAGGATTTAATTTGCAAGGTTTGGAGCCTTTTTTATATCCATGTATTAGGACCTACTTCTAAGAGTTACAGTAACTTTGACATGTTATTTCTGATGGATGCCACAAAAGGGCTAATACCGCCTTAAACGGTCCAATGGGCTGGATACGCTGATTACCTCGTCCCCAGAACCCATATTTTTTATGTTAACCGGAAAGTGTTCAACTTTTGTATCAGACTAAAGCCTACTATTTTCCCTCATTTACCCCTGGAATCTTAGGGCTAAAGGATGACTGGTTTGGAAGTTATATGAGTGAAAATGTCCCCCCCATTGTTGGTCACCCATATTAATTCTACAGAGTATTTTTGTATGGGCTTACAAAACCATCGCTCGCACATCAAAACGGATCAAATATCAGATGGGGTTTTGGGGTGAAGGCCATTCTATCAAGATGAAAACTGCTAAAATCCGGTAATCCCCCTTTAATGTAACTCTCAAATCAAACTGAAGGATATTAAAAGATACCAAATGACAACACATAATTGTTTTTTTTGCAAGAAGACCAGTTTAAGGGATTTGATGTGTATTTGAACTACTCAATGGAATTTTCCAGAATAACAGTGCTGGTCAAGAATCTGAAATAAGAAAAATAAAAGAATGCTTGTGTCGCCTGCCTTCACGGTTTGTAAAATGGAGTCGTAGTTTGGTGATGTTTGATGGATTACACTGTTCATGGTCAAGTCTTGGAAGAGGTCAGCTCTGCCAAGTACCTTCCATCTGGATACTAAGCTCCACTTCAATACCCATACCGATGTTATCACCAAAAGAGCCAATGGTACAAGAGCCTTCCTGTCACGTAACCTCAGCCAATGTAGCCAGAAGGCAAAGGAAGCTGCCTACACAATGTTCATCCATCCATCTGTTGAATTTGCTTCTTCCATATGGGACCCCCTCACCCAAAGAAACATCGGGAAAGTAGAACAGGTTCAACATAATGCTGCCCGATTTGTAGTTGGTGATTACCAGTGCACCCGCAGTGTCAGCAGCATAATTAACGCCGTAAAGTGGCCTACTCTGGAGGACAGATGGCGCAACTGCCGTCTCATGACGATGTTCAAGATGTATCACAATCTGGTCGACATCAACTGCACCCCACTCTGCACCTACCAGAGGTCATTCTTCCAGATTTCTCATTCCAAACTCTAGCTCCACTGTTTACAGCAGCACCTTTCCTCGCACCATCAGGGACTGGAATAGCCTTCCAATTGATCCAGCTGCATATCGTTCCCTCGACAGCTTCAAATCTGCTTTGGGGGATCTTCAACAGAAGTAACTTCTCATCTTAAGCTTTTTTACTTGCACATTGTTTATATTGCACCATTCCTGTGGTCCTTGGGACGACGCATGTGCACACCACAGTGCGTCATTCTTCAGCCATTTGAAGTCTGCACTTCCAAGGAAGAAAGAAAAGGGCAGTAAAAGGAAAAGCAGCCATTAATATATCAAACTGACACTAAAGGTCCGTTCATACTTCACTGCATTGCAGTGCAGTGCTGCAATGCAGCCTACCAAAATCGTCACTGCAATCACTTGCAGTACTGCAACGCAATGCAGTACTGCAACAAAGTTAAAATTATTTTAACTGGCGATGCAGGAAGATGCAGTGGGGTGCTGTCAGTGGTGCAGTATGCCAAATTTCTGCAAGTTTACTGCAACGTACTGCAACCTGTGACCTGCAGTGACCTGGGTTGACCTGCAGTAAATCGAATGAGGAAGTGCAGGGAATAGTGAAGGAAAGTGCAGTAAATTTACGGCACAGCAATGCAGTGCAGTGAGAAGTATGAACGGACCTTTAAGATATGACTGAACATATTTAATCAACAAAATTTTATGTAAAAGATGGGGTTATTTTGAATACCACAATATCCTCAGACAAAACGCTTTCAGCGACATCAGAAATTGGGCGCTTTTTGTGACATAATTTGTGAAACACTTGCACGGCCAAAGACCCGGATGTTGCTAGGTTGTTAGTATAAACATTACAGGTGACTGTACTATAAATTGGTAGCGAGTGCGGCAATTTTGAATGAGCTTTGGCAAAACAAAAATGTAAAATTGTGAAAATATAGAAGATGGGGAGTACGAGGTAGAAATTCAGTGGGGAGAATATGAGATGACAGCCAAGTATTTGACAGCGAATTCGCGCAAAATTCCGCTGCACACATCGCAGTGCGAGGGGACAGAACCTCATAATTTGAGCCCTTGCCCGGGCCCTTGCCATGTTCAAGAACCCACTCGGACACTTAGGATTAATATCCAGGGCCTTGAGCAGGCCTTGCCCTCAAATACTGAAGCTTAGCGAAGCCAAGACCACTGCCACTGCCTTCCACCTCAACACCAAAGAGGCTCATCGCCAGCTCCAAAATCAACCTCAATGGAGTGCCTCTCCTACAATCCTACAACCAACCTAGCGTGGGAGTGAAGTGACCGGCAGCTTACTTACCGTCAGCACCTCATCTGTATGTGTCCCGGTATCTTTGGTCTTTGGAAATAACCTCCTGTGTCCGACTTGAGGGATCTTTCATGGGTTCCATCCCACGACCCTACTACCACTGCCTTGGCTCTGGTCTACAGCAATGCTGAATTCCTGCCCCATCATGGCTAGACAGCTCTCACACAAAGAACTGGACACAGTACTCAACTAGACCTTGAGAACCATCACGGGCTGCTCCGTCCTACCCATCTGCATCCTAGGGGGGTGCACTTTTCCCCTAAATTGTTTGCTATGGAGTCTAATGGGCTTTTATGCCCCTAAAAACTTGTGTGAAACTCACTCTGCTAAACCTCTGTAGACTTTTTTCGTCGGGGGGGATAAGTGAGTGGGGTGACCTCGCATGGTCATTTTTGTGTGGACAAATTCCTGCCATTTGAATATCACACTTGAAAGGCCACGGCTTCCAGTATGTTGACTTCTGGTCCAAACCCTGATTGAGAGTGAGGAGAATATTTCAGGATGATTTCAGAAAATAATTGGCTTTATTTTCACCTCCTATTTTCAAACCCTTGAAATGTTGTGACGGTCTGAATCATGGCTATAAACAGTTTCATCTTGATTAACGACCGTGACCACAATACCCCATCTGTTTCATGTTAGTAATTCCATCATTTTTATAGAAGCTAAAAATGTATTTTGTAAGTTGGGGGCCTTGAATCTCTACAAAAATTAATATTGGTTGACCAAAATAGGCAAACAACCGCTTAGCCCTAACATTTCACGGGGGGGGGGGGGGGGGGGGGGGGGGGGGGGTGTGGTTTACTTATGCAAATGAGGCATTGACATTTAATAAATGGATTGGTGTAAAAATCATGAAAAATAACTAGTTTTACATGATTGGGAAATGAAACCAATACATAAATCCATATCAGACCCTCCGAGTTCTCACCAAAAATTATGAATGCCAAATTCTTAGTCATCTGAACTGTACAAATGTTACATGCACATCTCTGACAACATGCATTTTGCTAATCAAATGGCCATTCTATTTATAATTGTCGTGCCTACTAGAAATATGGCCTTGGTATGTAAACCAACACACACATCACTTCTTAATTTGACGAAGCGTGCGTACACACTAGTAAATTCGAAATGACCATTCCCTTAGTTGAAAGAAGCTGATTTGCTTCGTTGAATTAAGTAAATTTAATCTTCGTTGAGATAAGGGAAGAGCGTACACACTATACTTGTCAGATTTTTAATCTTTGTTAATACTTAGTCGATTTAAGAGATTTTGCTAGTGTGTATGGGGTCTATGACTTACCAATGAAATGAAATGAAATTTATAGTTGTTTAAATCATTCGCTATTTAATTTGTATGTGGAACACACACTAAAAAATAAACATTGTATTAATAGTGTACATAAAGCTCTGCATATCAGGAACATATGCTGTAAAATATGAGACATTTATTAATTAAAAGATTAAATTCTGGGGTAAATTATTGTTCAAAATAATAATGCTAATGGCACAAACTCGAATAAAATCTGTTATTTTTCAAACATGAGGAACTGAAATTGTGCAAAGATGACTTAAATGCATTTGCAATATAGTTGTCAAATAAAGCCAAATAAGCTCATGCTATGATCACTGATGTCTGTAGTGTATACAGACACCCACACTGAGTGCAGCTTTTCAATAGCCCTTCTGCACTTTAGCTTTTAATTGGTTAGCTCTTGTTCTCAAAATGAATTATGAATGTTCACAGGCTCCCTTTAGCCCACAAAGACCATGGGGAATAGAAAAGCAGCCCAACACTGGTATTTTGACACAAAAAATCACATAACGTTGCCAACTCATTAAATAGAATTCAGAGTTGTAAAAAAAAATTACCCTAAAAGTGCCCCCATTTTCAGGTCTCAAATAAACCATTTATGCAAATTATTTATGACATATTTAAAATATATTGTTTGGTGAACTTTTCAAGACGCAAAAAAAAAAAAACCCCATTGAAATTGGGTACTAAATGACCGAGTTATCCGGGTTTAATGAAATCGTGTTTTTACTTGGTTAACAAGAACAGACTGTAAAACAAAAATGCCAGAAAAAAACACCCAGGCATATCCTTTGAAAACATATTTCTTTCCGAACAAATGATCCAAAAACATTGTCCACTAAAAATGTTTAACATCCCAAGCTTCAAGAGGCAATAGAAACTTTAACATAAAACACATCAATCAAAACCAGGGTTGGTGATTTGTTTTTATTTAATTGAATTGTAATTTAAATCATTCAACAATCAATTTTATCTGCCAACCCTGGACACCCAAGTCTGTCGTTGTTACAAGTAAAAAACACAGGATTTCATTCAATTAGGAACAACTCAGTCATTTGGGACCAAATATTATGAGGTTTGCTGTTTTGAAAAGCTAATAACAATACTTGAGACTATTTTTTTTGGACACTGTGCATGCATGCATTTTACCAAGTCATACAAATGGATGAGAAAATCTTCTTCTTAGCGTGTCCACAATCATTGGTATGGCTTGTGGTGATGTCAGGTTTATTCAACTGAGTATGCTGATCCGGGGGCGCGTGTATCATGATACGGACGCTCTAACATGGCCCGCTTTTGAGGACTGGGGCGGATGGGAACAGTCATGGGTTTACAACCCTACTTTATTCGACCACTGACGCGGATTTTTCTTGTAAATGTTACATTTGTGACTCCTGTTGTACATGGGACCGAAGGATTAACGTCCCCTCCGAGGACGGGATTGCTTTCCATGATTCATTTGCCCAAGATTACAAGGAACACTGGAGGAGAACGGTATTCTGTATTTAATCACTAGCTCGTATACAGATTAGATCCCAGAATTGAGCACCCGAAATAAATCCCAGAAAGTGACCCCAACCGGGATGTCGAACCCGGGCATTTTTGGTAAAAATTGCGCCACACGGCAAGCACCTAACCGCTAGGCCACGCTCTCTCCACAAATGAGAAAATGATATGCTGTATTTCAAGCTACGCTTACTAAGAGTCAACCACGGTCATGATAAATGCATTATATTGGTAAAACAGTTAGAATGATTCAGTCATTCATCAATGCAATCATCGCATCATTTTTCTAGGTGAATTTCAGGACTGGTTCTTAGTCACCTCTTGTTTGTGATTCATTAACATATCAGTACATGCTGTTGAAAGTAAAATGCTGAAGATAAAATAAGAGACACACAATTAAAAGAGTGGTGATAAAAGTATAGCTGTTTCTGTCTTGATGCCAAGGTCCAAATCTTCTAAAAGGGGATGAATCCCTTTTATTTTATATGAAATTTTCCCTGATTAAATACCTTGACCCCAAAACCCTAACTGTTAGTTTCACACTGCAATTTCAATCTGTTCTGATATGAGCACTAGTGTCGATTTTGGAAAAGCCCTGTGAATACCATGAAAATTAATTTTGGGGCAACCAAATGGGATATATTTTGGTCAATCAAACCAAAGATCTTTTAGCTAAGATTCCACAGGGTTAATGAGGGAAAAAATAGTGATCCTTTCCAGACCATCAAAATTTGCCTTTTCTGGTAAAATCTGGGGTCCTGGGGAAGAGGCTATTAGTGATGGGCCATGCGATGGACAAATAAACACATTTTAGAATCAAGTTGTCTTGTTACCATTAAAAAGGTATGTTGTTGTTTTTCTTTTTTTCTTTCTTTTTTTTTTTGGGGGGGGGGTCATTTTTCTTATTATTTTGTTTAGGCTGACTGCTTATTTCAAATTTGCATCTCAATATTCCTCAAAAAGTTAAATACTTGCTTAAAAATCTGTTATTTACCTGTCTTGCCATTGGGCAAGAGTAAAAGGCTTTAAAGCAACATATAATTATTAGTAAAATATGCCCTGCCCGGTCATGTTTAGGTAAGATGGTTACTTCATATGGTAACCTCTGCGACAAAAAAAAAAAAAAAAAATGAACACTTCCATACAATTTTGCAATGAGTTTGTAGTTCAGAATTCCTTAAGTCCTATTTAGTCCATAATACTAAATATCAATCAATATGCTGTAATAGATCATTCCATCTTTAAGGTCACCCCTGTTATCATCTGTCACACTGAGTTACAAATCACATAAAATTGCAGCAACAATCCTTTCCACCATCTACAATTTGATAAGAGGCCTGTACCAAGTGTACAATGGTTTCAAGAAGGGAATTCCCCAATAACCATTTGAAAATGAGTAATTGGACATGGACACCACACACTGAGCACGTGTGGTCAGCAGCAGCACTGAGAGCAACATCCTAAGAGGTTCTGATTACTCATCGTGTTTGTGGTATTTCTTCTTTGTTCCCCCCCCCACATGCATATGACCTGGGATTTTACTAGAAGACTGCTTACCAAATTGGGATTTCTCTAAGACCTTTGGTTTTTTTCTGGTATTTGGTCTTCAATTCACAAAAGAAGGCGCAAATTAAAAAACCGGTCCCCTTGGGGTCAATCTGTAAGTCACCAAAAAAAAATAACATCCCCAATGACACCAACTCGTCTAAAAATAAAATCAAAACCAAATACAAGGTGACACTCACAAATCCATTTGTGATGAGCTAAGACAGGATATCAAACTGAATGTTGTCTGAATGACAGAGCCCCGGGAACAGAGCATCCAATGATACTTAGAAAAAAGTATGACAACCAATTCTTAATTCGACTCACCTGAACATCAAAGCCTTAGGTGGGTGCGTAACATTAGTTTAAGCCCATCCGCCTGTTCAAAATATTGGGTTGCATATATTTGCTTGAATTAGTACATAAGCTATTAATCGCTTTCCCCTCATTACTGAATGTTGTCTTAAAGGAATATGTCAAGATTTTTGGTCAAGCTCAGTTTGACTACATTCATAAAATTATGACTACATTACGAATTCCGAAAAAATAATATAAACATTTGATTGTAAATTACAAAATAGAGGCATTTTAATTTTTATTGCTTTTTTGACATACGAATAAACGGGCGATTTTTCGCCACGGCTTCATTGATCAAAGCTACTCCAATGTTGCTCTCCTCGTGACGTCAAAGTGATGACCAAAACACGTGTTGACTCGAATGGTTATTGCTTGACACTGTATATTGATTGATTAATGCAATTAATAATAAATTTGAAATAAGTTACAGAAATGACATATTTTTGTTTTCATTTCGTTGTGTTTTTAAATTATTATTGATATAAAAACACATCGACTCGCATTCACAGGGGGGGTAGGACACGACCGCTCGATTTGGGCTTTGGGATTTCCAAACGGTAAATTTGGGGAACGCTACGTGCATTTACTATGGTAGGCTGTGTCTCATTTTTCATTACACAATCTCCTCTTAAACCCATAGTTCATAACATCTTAGTAATAGTCATGAATAAATAAATGATAAAATTATGACTCAAAATCCGTCGGGGTTAGTGATTAACCCCGCTGTCAAAATAGTGTAATTTCCAATAACTTTCATTTAGATTTAAATACGATATTCGTGACCAGGCCTAGACATTAGGCAAGTCTGAGTGTACCGGTCCGATAACGACGTATCGCGCCCTCCTAAACCCTTGTCTTTTAAAGTACTAGCACTCGAGTCCGCGCCGGATGTTGATGCCGATTTGAATTCAAGGCTTGTTGCTGTTAGAGATGGAATGGCCTACCCCCTGGCAGTTTCAACATCGAATAGGAAAGTGCAACACTGCGAGATGATGGTCACAACGACGTAAATTATGGATGGTCCATCACTTTGACGTCCCCATTTTGCCTGCGATGTGGATTTGACGGAATTGTTTTCCGAGTAAGCTATTGGGGGGCGGAAATTAAAGGGCAAAATACTCACCAAATGTGGACGGATTTTCACTTATTTTGTTTTATATGTATCTACGTTACTTAGCTTTCCATCCATACCAAATTTTCAAATATTTCAGAATCATGACATATTTCTTTATTTGGCATAGTAAAGTCCTCCATTGAATAGCAATTTAAATTCCCTGACCAGGGATTTTATTTTCAATTTCCAATCCAAGTCCCTTCAAGATTTCAATCCCAAGTTTAAATCCAGATTACTAAATCTCCTGCGCTTTATCCTTCAGTGCTTTTTACTTAAAACTATTAACAATCAAACTATAACACTATCCCAAAATTTGAGCTCTAAGTTCCAATCATTAGACACGTGCAAACGTTACTTAATTCCTGGTGCTCCTTTTTTTTATACAAAACATTAAAATGACAGCAAGACATTAACATTCACAAACCAAATGAGATTTTAAAAAAATTAATTTAAATCATAATAGGATACTCAACACAAACATGGTGTCAACAACAAAAGGGTCCAAGGCCTACAAAATTCTCAAGATGGCCCTGTCTGTTTGTAAAACTATCACAACTTAAACAATAAAAGGCCCCACAAGTTTGTCTCAGCTTCTTAGGCTAAAAGCATTATGTGCTGTGTTTTTTTTACTAAAGAATATGACCTATGCGACAGACTTTTTTTTTTTAAATATGCACTTTGGTGTTTTAAGAAATATCCTCCACTCCAATGGTTCCCTCTTGTACTTTTTCAAGGTAATAAAACAAACTGTTCCCGGTATGGACTTTCTTCACTGTGATTCCAATGCTCGCCAATTCATATGTCACATTGTCATCCCCCGCATTTTTGCTTGCACTGGTCCGCCATTAAAAGAGAAAACTGCTTTGATGGCAGGAAGGTAAAAGTATTGTCAGTGACATAAAATAATCTAATCTAAACCTACCACAGCTCAGTTGCATGTCACTCTATATCATCGATCAAAAATCTTGCAGCAAAACATTCCCCATACGCTTGTGTGCAGTGGTCCCAGTTTTCCAGTGCCTTGCGCACCGGGGGGTGGTTTGGGTTGGTGGAAATTATTTTCTTACCTCCACAACAAATTTTGGCAAAAATCAGCAATTTGGGGCCCAATTGTTAAAAATCTCCAATTTTTTTGATATTTTGCCCCCCTCCCAGAATTTCACTTTGCACTCTTCTTCTGTGGAAGACATGATTAGGGTGATGGTTTCAATTAGGGTTATTGCCCTCACCAACTGTGAGGGCACGTGTGGTCCAGTGGATTCAACGACCGACTTCATGACCCAATGTTCCTGTTTCGAGGCCCATGTGGTTGTTCCTTGGGCAAAGGCACTTTACCCTCGCTTGCCTCTCTCCAACTTCCAGGTGCGAAATGGGGAACTGTCAGGAATTGGCCACTGAGCACTGCGCCCAAAGTACTTAGTATGCCCTTGGGCAATTTGTAGCCCGCTGACATATTTTAATGGCAGCGGAATAAAAAATGTGAAGAGCTTTGATACATTGTGAAATATAAAAGTTTGAATAAATTGATTTATTTGGGTTGGTTGAGGTACCCTGGCTGGTTTCGAAGTTGTGATGCACTATGGCCGGTTTCAACAAAGTGGGTTAACATTGAACCCAGGGTTAACAAGGTTTCACCCCGTCTACCTGAGCCATTTTTTTGTAACAAAACTCCCGAAGGGGGGGTGGGGTTTGTTTACCAACTCCCCCCCCCCCCCCACCCCTGAGTTTCGTTACGGAACACCCGATTCCTGTAAATTTGTAACCAAAGGATAAGCTTAGAGGTTTCTTCTTTCCCTTGGTACCAAAATAAGTACCACATCCCCATTATGATGCCACCATGACGTCATATGTTGAGAAAGTACTGAAAATACTGAATTAGGGTGGAAATTGACATTTCGCAATTTTAGCGACTTCAACACCTTATTACAGCTCTACAATGCTGTCATTATATAAATTAGTCATTTGCCTCCCATCAAGTAGAGTCAAAACCGCATGAAAATCTGATTTTTCTAACCTTTTTGGCGAAAATTATTTTTCACTGTTGTCTAATGGAAATTGGCAGGTTTTTTGCTGACATGCGAACTTCACGACGTCATTGTGACGTCATGCTAGGCATGTTGGTATCTCCATTTTGGTATCAATGGAGAGGAGTACCATAGCTACTATTGGTACAAAATCAAGTGTCTGTGATGTTCCTGTGTTTGTGTTGGCAATGTGTGGTACTTCTCTCCCGATAGGGGGGGGGGGGTGGTTGCCCCCCTCCATCCATCACTTGGGATCACCCTGTATCTCACCTATACCCCGGTGGATGTTGTTTTTTTGGATTAAATATGAACATGTCAATTGACAATTATCATTAAATATTGGCACCAAAAAGGGGTGCAGCAATCCGGGAAAAAACCTGAAGGGGGTGTAACCACCCCACCCTTCTTAAACAGGTTTAACCCACTATCATGGGTTAAATTCACATTATTCTCTATGGGATATTTAACCGCGGGTTAAAATTAACACTGGGTTAAAGTTAACCCACTTTGTGAATACCGGGCCTTTTTTGTGTTTAAGAACGCATACCACTGCAATAAACATTCCTTATAGAAATTCTTTAATAAAAGATGGATGTTTACATTCGGTAAAACAGTAAAAACAGGAAGAGTTCAGGGGGGCGGTGGCAGTTTGTGGCAATTTCTGGAACAGAAAAGCAGGTGTTCCCACACATCCCTGACAGAATTTACAGTGTATCTAGCAATGTTTTGCGACACAATTCAAGCATTCAGATCGGGATTGAGTCATTGTACTTAAGGCTAGTAGTAGATATTGATCTGGCAAGTTAAAGGTGAATTAGCTGGGATTATATAGCACATATACAAATATCAATGAGCTGTGACAACATGCTTTTCAAAGTTTGGTAAATGCTTGGCAGTAATAGTCAGCTTCCTTGTTCAGAAATTGCCACAAACTACTGCCACCCTCCACCCCCCCCACCCCCCCCCCCCCCGGAATCCCTGTAAACATCCAATTGGTTTTAAAACTTTGTGGGAAGTGGATTTCAGTAAGGGTCCCTTTTCATTATGTTCAATTTTTTTTTCATGCATTAGTCCCTTTAAGCAGTGCACACAATTTTGACAACTGATATAAGTATGAACATCACTTTCATCTTCTACCTCTACATGTACCTCTGAAAAAAATCAAAAGTTTTTTATTTTTTTCAACTTTCTTGCATATAGACCTACAAAAGATCAGGATTTGTATTATAGCGGCCCTCTATAAGTCAATTCCCCATACAGATGTATGCCTAAACACAATTTTTTATGAAAAATTTACATTTGCCCCCAATGAAATTTCATAAAAATATTACACATGATGAAATTCAGTGGTTATAAATAAATCCCAATTAGTTGTCAAAAGTGTGTCGCCATTGTATAGTTTTTTTCGGTTGTTTTGTCATAATAGATGAGAACAATTCAAACCGCTGTGAAACAAAGTCTTTTCTTTGCACCTTGCCTGCATCTGTATTTACCGACCTTATATGACATATACACACTCGAGTAAAAACAATGAATACCAAAGCATTATGGTTACCAAAAACTCTCTACTCTTATCCAATTACTTACTATGGTTAAGTGTCTTTAAGGTTTTCAAGGACACAAAGTTGCAACAACTTAGCTTTTTTTAAGACATACTGATTCAATGGTTCCTTTAGACTAAGTACAATGGAAGGATGTATGGAAAAACTTGGTTTTTCCTTATTAGGCAAGCAAAAGGATACTATACAAACATATTGCACACCTGCCATTTAATTTATTTTTTTGCATACTACCCGTTCAAATACAACATTCGCAGTTTGGTTTATTCAGCAGAGTTGCACCCAAGTCAAAGACAGAATCAGACAAGTTGACCATTCTATCCTCTAATTTTCCAGTTTTATCCAATGCAGGCTGTGATAGGATGAGCATAGTTGATCACAGATAAGCAAGGTGTCCTGCCTACATTTGAGAGAACAGATGAATGGGGGTTGTCCAAATTAAATGCCGCTATTTTCCCAGATAAATTCCATACCCGTATGGAAGTCCCAACTCAATTGAATTGTATGCCTTCTATAACCTGTGTAGGCCGGATCCTGCATCCCCAAGGTGTGGATCCTGGGGCCGGGTGCAGCGATGACATGATCTTGGGATGAATCCAACACAACAGCAGGGGGTCCGGGCCACTCAAGGCCCCGGAGGGGTCAAGGCCAAAGCTGCCGTGGATCGGGGGGGGGGGGGGGGGAGTCCTCATTCCAGAAAAATGTTTTTTTCTTGCAATTTAGCCTTATTTTTCAATTCCTCTCCTTCTTTCCTTTTATATTTCAGACCACTAGGTGTTCACACTCTCCCCACACCCCTGGCTTCAAGCAAGTATATAGGGCATTGAATTTGTTTAGAAAATTGCCCATATCCGGGTCAGTTTCAACACATTAACAAAAGATTGAAAATCTTGCAATTATAAGGCGTAGGCTCTTCCCTTTGTTCAACAAAGATTACATTTGCTTAAAATCCAATGAGCAAATCATCTTCTTCGATTAAAAGAATGGTTGTTTTTTATTAACCTAACACGTCACCGGAAGTCGGCCCCTAAAAAAATATTTTTTATAATTGGTTTAAAAAATATTTTTTTCTTCATATTTTTTTTAAATGTTTTTGTGTTTTTTAAGTTTTTGAGTTTTATTGATTTTTTAGTTTTTTTGTTTTTTTGTAATTTGTATTACTTTTTATTTTTAATATTTTGGTCATATTTTGCTTCATTTTTAATGCTTTTTTTTTTTTTCATTCATTTGTTGTTTCTCGTTTTTGATATTTTGGATTAAAGCAAACAAGTTATCAATTAATATTAATTTTATTACTATTTATCTTTATTTTTTATTATATAAAATTTTTCTTATTATTCATTTTATTTTAGTTACCTTGTTTATTTGATTATTTTCATTTATTTGCATTTTTTATTATTTGTTACCATTTATTTTGTTCATTAACTTTTGTTATTACATTTTGTTTTATTTAATTGCTATATTATTTATTTTATTGTAATTAATTTTATTTAATATTGTTTTTTCTTTAAATTCTTATTTGTTCATTTGTCCTTTTATTTGTATTTGTCCTTTTAGGTTTTTCTTTTCACACTCATTGTTCAATTGTTTATTCTTTTGAATAAGTTTTTTATACTTTTATATTTAAAAAATTATTTTCTTTTGTTTCCATTGTAATTTTGTTTTTAATTAATATTATTATTATTTTTATTTTGGCCTACTTATTTATCTCCCAACTTCGTGATTCACTTTACACTGTGTAGGGTTTTTAAAAAAAAGAAGAAAAAATTGGAGAAAATAAAAAAGGAGAAAAGGCAAAATAACGCACATCTTTCCTGATGAACAAACCAGCTCAAACAAAAACAAAACTAATAACAACGATACCAACAATCTGAAATCAAACACTTTTAATTATTAAAAACCGCTTTTGAACCCTGACCAACCGGGGTGAAAATACATCGCAGCTGCCTTAAGATTATGAAGGGTAATCTGCTCATTTGGTCACAACTGGATGGAAGAACAGATCGAGGTCACAATTTGACACACCCCTAATACCAGCAGTTATTTACAGAGAAATAAAAGCAAGCCAAAATGAACTCATACACAACATCATGAACTTGTTTTTCCTATAGCCTATAAATGATAAAACATGACAAATCTCTAATGGATAATTTCACCATCATTGAAAAATCCATACAGGCCTGTATTTCCGCAAATAGCATACACATCACCATGTTACTAAGTTTTAACCCCCTATTTACGAACATGGACTATTCCACATGGCGATTTCGAACGACGAAACAAAACACCTTAGCCTAACTTTCTATCCACGCCTCTAAATACTACTCATGGTTTGGGGGGGGGCTCAATAGCGGCTGTACTTGCAGATCAAAGAAACCTATAACAGTGTTTTTCCGCCGCTAAAACTAATGAAAAAGTTCATAATTTTAAACTACACAATCTTGAATCTTTTGGAACCTGGAGAAAATAACAACAATGCACCCTCGCGACTTTTCCTTTGGAAAACTTAATACCTATATGGATCTATAATACAAAATCTTTTCATCTACATCTAATCAAACAAACATGTTCATCATTCTACTTCTAGAAATGCCCCCTGTAGTTGGTTGTCCATTGCATCCTAATGGGAAAATTCATGAAGCGATTTACTTCCTACTTCCGGGGTAACAACGAACCACTACTGGTCGGCGCGTACGCCGACCATGCCGAAATACTACCTTCTCAACAGGTGCACGAACTGGGACTACGTTTGTCTACTATATGTACATGCCTACTAGAATATATTATTTGGTCTATACACTGGAACATGACTGGATAGGTTCTGACTTGCGTGCTTCAAGGTGTAAACATGCATATGACCTGCATCACTTATCACTCGACAATTAATGACCTTGATGGCCTGGAGTTTGTATGTTAAATGCATGGTACCCACTATCTCTGTTTCTTGGTAAAGACCCTACTAACATGCATGCTAAGAGGTGCCAGACAACACATTGAACCAAGAGTTTCCAATATATTGGATAATTTTTTTACCAGAATATTGAGTTTACAATTCACTTTTCTTCTGTTGTGTTTCTTGATAGTTAATGCCCTAGTTTCTTGTGACGTGTGTTAGGTATTCCATGGGGCTAGTGTTTGGGGGCCTAATTGTTCTTCTGGCTTGACTCCTCCTGTACTGTTTTGTTTTTTTATACTGTGCTAATAATTGGAAATCAAGTTTGATGAACATATTAATCTATCACCCAGCAGTCTCATATAGACTTATTAGTAGCCAAAAAAAATAGAGGAATAGTAAGGTTAGTAATTAGAATGCAGTTTGTATACAATGTAGCACGTTAAGGGCATTTGTGCTAATCACACACACTGGCCTCCACCAAAAGAAACTGTCCCAGTTTAAAACAGGATATCATATTCTATTATGGTCAAAACAATTCTTGTGTTTTAAAATGACCTTGCATGTTTCCTCTTCCTTGCTTCTTATAAAATATATGTAAATTCCAAAAATAGAAGCCCACAACTTCCTTTTTTGTCGGGTCGATAGAAACCACGTTTCTCAAATTGGCGAAGGAGTCCCTATTTTTATAGCTTAAGGTCATTTCATTAATGTTCTTTTATTAAATGATCTACTTACGACTATTCATTGTTGGAGTTTTAGTGTTGGGTGTGTATGCGATGCAATTTCAGACAAGGATCACCATCATTGCATGTTGGCATGGCCTTAACAAAGCATTCCCTTGATTTTAGTCTCTGTGACGACTTGCTTTTTGATGGAGTTTGGTTAAAACGTTGCAGGGATATATAAAGGGTGAGTAACAACTAGGAGAGTTGTAAGTAAGAAAATGATCAGCCCACGTAGAGTTATACTACTTAATGATTGAAGCTTTTACTATGTATGTGTTTGATATTATTTAGGCTAAGACGAAGTTTTAGTAACTCTTATATTTGAAAAGACAGGAAGGTGTACCTACAGTAAATTAAAGCTTAAAATTTTAGGATTCAGTTTTACACATTTTGGCGCCGCAATTGGGCGTTTTTTTTCTATTTTTTTATTGAAATGAAGGAAAGGTGTAACCTATGTTAATTAAAGCTTATAAATAACTTGGATTCAGTTTTAAACATTTGCCGCCCAAGGGGCGTTTTGTTTTTTGCCTTTTTCTTTATTTGAAATGATAGAAAGGTGTAACCTACTTTTGTTAAATTAAGCTTAACTTAGGGGATTCAGTTTAAACACATTTTGCGCCCAATTGGGCGTCCTTTCGATTTTCTTATTTGAAATATAGAAGGTGTAACCTATGTTAAATTAAGCTTAAACTGTGGGGGAGTCAGTTTTTACACATTTTGCGCCCAATTGGGCGGTTTTTTCTATTTTCTTTATTTGAAATGACAGGAAGGTGAAACCGATGTTAAATTAAAGCTTATAACTTGGGGATTCAGTTTTCACATCTTTTGCGCCCAATTGGGCGTTTTTTCTATTTGCTTTATTTGAAATGACAGGAAGGTGGAACCTATATTAAATTCAGCTTTATAACTTGGGGATATTTCACTTTAATAACACATTTGCCCCCAATTGGGCGTTTTTTCTATTTTCTTTATTTAAAATGATAGAAAGGTGTACCATGTTACATTAAAGTTTATAAAAACCTGGGATTCAGTTTTCACACTTTTGCGCCCAATTGGTCGTTTTTTCTATTTTCTTTATTTGAATGATAGGAAGGCGTACCTGTGTAAATTAAAGCTTATAACTTGGGGATTCCAGTTTACACATTTTGCGCCCAATTGGGACGTTTTTTCGATTTCTTTAATTGAAACTACAAGGAAGGCGAACCTATGGTTAAATTAACTTATAACTTGGGGATTCAGTTTACACATTTTGCGGCCCAATTGGGCGTTTGTTCTATTTTTTATTGAAATGACAGGAAGGTGTACCTATGTAAATTAAGCTTAGCACGTTGGATTCATTTTAACACATTTTTTGGCGCCCAATTGGGCGTTTTTTCTATTCTCTTTTATTTGAAATGACATGAAGGTGTACCTATGTTAATAAAGCTTATAACTTGGGGATTCAGTTTAACACATTTTGCGCCGAATTGGTCGTTTTTTCTACATTTTCTCTTCTTTATTTGAAATGACAGGAAGGTTGTACCTATGTTAAATGAAAGCTTAGAACTATGGTGGGTCACATGTCACATACCGAGGTTCAAAGGTCAACGGGAATCAATTTGTAACAAGGTGATGTTCTAATGCAATCTTATGCCATGTATCAAACATTACTTTTAAAAAATCAGTTATTGAGAATTTCTTTTTAATACAACTTTCTGTAATAAAAGTGCAACTTAACTAGAAAACCATCTACTCCTTTAAATGTTCTAATGTTTTCTCTTTGGAGTTGTAAAAGATGCCTGGCGACCAGACACGTTTTTTTTAAATACTTGTTTATCTAGCAAGAGGGGTTTTCAATATCACCACTATGGTCAGTCACTAACATCTTCAACAATAGCTTCCAAATGACATTCAAAATTGAACATTTTCCAAATACCTACACCACTGGATCTCTTTCACAATTAATGAGATCTATGAAAATATGAACAAAAAGTCTAAAATTTTATGCTCATGTTGGGCCTTTCTGTCCGAAATACAGGGCTAATGCCAAACGCCTGGTATTTCGGCAGATGGCCTTGTCGTACGGCAGGAGTATCTGTCGAAACGCCCGGTGTTTCGGCATTACTCATGCCGAAAAGGCCGGCTACGTCATTCCCCTGCCTTGCAGGTTTACTTGCCGTTACATTGGTTAGCCCAGTAGTTCGGCACAGAGGGATCCTTACAGTGTTCGGTTGTTGGATGTAATACTAAGTTCTTTTGTCAATTGGCTATAACAGACACATGATGACACAAAATAAGTGTTCAGTTGACTCAGCTCATATGACAGGCTAAGATTGGCTTTAACTAACAATTTTAGGGCCCGTTCATTATTACAAGAAGGGAGGGGGTCCAGGGAATTGAAAAATGTTTTTTGGAAAATTACATAACCACCAATGTTATACTTTACAAAATCCACCCTCTGCTGACTCATATTTTTACAACACCCTCCATCCCATAACAATTAGAGAATAACCGATATGATCGGTATTTGTGAAATTGGGCCGATTATGACCTTATCGGAATCTGTCGATCGGCAAAATTCTCATTTTTTACCGCTTTCCTTCCTATAACCGATTAATTTGAAATCAAGAGGTCCCGAACTTGAATTAAAAATGGGTTCCAACTGATGGCCAAATGGTGAAAATAAACTCGAAACGGAAACCATCAATTTATATTTAATGTACCCAAGAGTGTGTATTTTGTTCCTAACTTACTATTTTCCATTTTAGTGGTTTACCCGACCTGACCACGTTATTTGTGTTTCTACTTGACGCAAATTTTATCATTCCATCAGAATTCTGGTTCCGCTATTGCGACAATTAAATAATTTGGAGTTCCCCGTCTGCTCACATTAGTCTTTAACACGTGGCTGCGCAGCGGATTTATCAATCCATCATAAAATACAAGCAAGCTGGAAGCTACTCTGCAACTACGCCACGTAGGTTAAACCCTAAGATATTATGCACTTCCTAGATGCAGTAATAGAGGGCGTTAGATAAAAATTGTCAGACATGTAGCCAATACAATTATTAGAATGTTGGGGAGTTTTGAATGTTTTGAAAGACTACCTTAGAAAAAGCAAATAGTTACAACAATTTACAAGAGGAATTTACATATTATCTTATGTTTGTTAGGACATGAAATATGTTGTTTTTGAGTTCGACTGTTGGTATGACAGGTATAACTATATTGGGTGACCTGGTGTGAAACTGAAATAGCTTACATCATAGATTTTTTTCCCCTACTGTCGTTTTTACGGTCACCCCGACTCACATGAATGCACCAAAGTTAAGATTAAATGCTTATTTTTAAATATTTTAATGGTTTTCTTTAATTTCCTTAACATTTTTGAAGCTTCAACCAGTAGCGGTAATTAGTAAAGTTATTGTAATTTGCCTTGCTAGCTACTTTGGACAAGGATTTAGTGCCAGGAGACGCACGAAAAGGTAAGGATAAAAAAGTATTGGTGTGTGGTTATTCTTATTATTATGATGATTATTTTAATAATATTGCTCAGAGAAAGTTTTACTTTTCACCGTCCTCGGCAGACTAGTCGATTTAATAATAATGCATGCTTAGTTTTAACTTGCATTCATTTGTCCACGCCCGACACCAATCAAATCGCGTCCACATCCTCTTAGTCAAATGGAAAATCCCCGAGTCAATTCCGGGAATGAAACCTTGACCTATTACTTCTTGCGGTACACGTACAGTGTACATTGTGTGCGCAGACAGCTGAGCTATGGACGTTGATGGACAGATTTATGACGAATGACGAGCAGTAAAGAGACAATCGCAGGTGCAAGTATTAGGAAAATATTAGGAATTTTACTTAACCACTGCTGTGTAACCATAGTAAAACAACTTCTTAGCATGTTATGGACACCAGCAGTACACTACAGCTAGTAAAAACCAGAGCATCAATGATGCAGTAGCCTATAATACGATGCCATTCAAAGACAACAACATCCTTTAAAGTACCTTTATATATTATTTACAATAGAAAATGGCACATTAATACAAGTTTGCTTATGACTGGGTAAAAAAAATGGCAATTCAGAAAATAGATTTGTTAAATTGTCAATTCTTATACATTAATTTATATTTACAACACACGCACATGTACGCACACACACATGTTCAAAGTTGCAGGCAGACACACACACAAACACGCACACACATACTTTCATACCAACTTACACTCATATACATTTCATGGCAAAAGGAATAAAATCAAAGGAAACCCATTTCTTCATTTGTCACATGTATAGGAAATGTTAAATATTCCAAACAAGAAGAGTCCTTAAAAATGACAATCTGCCCTAATGAATTTAGCTTCTGACCTAAAGGCTGACTAAGATTTCCTGAGGAGGGCACCCTCAATTTTCAAACAAAGCATGTTTTTTGCATGTGCACAATGCTTGTCCATATACTAATCACTGTGTGAAATAGCTAGGCTCAAATCAATGTCCTTCATATAGATGATGTGACCTATGACGTCACAGGGGAGGGTGGCCAAGTAATCCCAATTTCAGACGTCGCCATTGGTTTAACACGTAAAAGCGAAATCTTGACGAAAAATTCTGAATTTTTTATATGTTGTCAAGGAATATTTTTCTTTTCCAAAACCGTTGGAGTTGAAGAATCAACTCCACTGGAAGGGTTATTTCTGTATTTTTTTGTATGAATAACGAACGAGGACGAGGTCGTTTGTGGGTCATGGGAACACCCATGACCGACCCACACCAAAGCACCCAAATTGGTTTGTGGTTTGCACTTCGTATTGCTGTAATTTCTTTTGACATTTTTGGTGAGTTGCTATAATGAATAAGGCTTGGCCGCCACCGCCTGTGACGTCACTTGTTGACATTCAGGATGCCCTCTGTTGTTTTCTGGCAGGCAAAATATTACAGTAGTTTCTGTGACAGACCACATAAAATCTGGTTATAAATTACTTGCAGAATCTTCCTGATCTAAATTGGTTATTTAATTCGAAACAAAAGTTACAGCAAAAAACAGAATTTCCCCATGCAAAGTATAGGTGCTTTTGCCTGCCAGTTTCTCTCTTACACCAACAGGGGCGCCATAAACATAAACAATGTGCAACAGTTCTCTATAGAAAATCACAACTTTGTAAAAATTCCGGATTCCTGTATTGGTTTATATTATTAACACAGTATCCTTATGGCACTGCTTACTACACATAAATGTTTTACTGCTCAAAACGAAAAATCCGATTCATCTCAAACTTGGAATTACGCATTTTGGGTGACTTCTTTAGTTCTAAGTTGACTATTTCAATTAAAGGTGCATTTGTGATGCAGCACCTCGTTTTATCATTATTCATAGCCTAATCTTTGAGAAAAGCTTATTTGCAAAATTGATCAATCCCAATCTTGCGGTTTTGTTTTTATGAAGCAAATGCTTGTTTTCCCATGGTTCCCATAGGCACTGTGCTGTCGATTTAAACGGACAAAAATACAAAATTGCGAATTTCTTAGTCAGATACGACCCATTGCAATGTAAGATGGGGTATAATGTGGGTATTACTAAGGCTAACGGTTCAGATTATAAAAATCTCAACTTTTTTTAAGGCAATCAGGGGGATGAGGCTTGTGGATCACGAAATGCCCTTTATACCCAGAAAGTTAATTTCAAATCTCTGAGTCGGCCTTTGAATTAGGCTTGTTATTTGGATACCAGAATACTTAACAGTAGGGTATGCATGATTCAATGCTCTATACCTCTTTGAATTGTTAGCTATCTAAATACTTCAGTAACATATTACTTAGTTCCATGTTGATGCTGGCCAATTGTTTTCACTCCTCTCTGTTCTTAATTTACATAAATTCTCTTTTTAATTAGGCCAAAGTTATTGTTATTCAACTAGTCGTTCCAGGCTAACTAATAGGTTACTACTTTTTTCCTAATTTACTATTTAGTGTATTATTGAAAGTCATAATCCCATGAACGCAACACTTCAACACATAATTTCATGGATTTTGTATTGGCCTGCCTTATTTTTAATGTACCTTACTACACTGGTTTACTATTTAAGGTGCATGACAGGTGCCCTTTAAGAATGGGATTTTGGGGAATCCCATGCTGGCATCACATGACATTATTGGGAAATGTCCCAAAACTGGTGCAATTCTGGAATGGACTCACAGTGGCTAACAGGCCAATTTCCCCGTCTTGGGAAATTTTTCCCTCTCGTGGGGTCAAAAGCCATTTTTGTCCCGGTTCAGATGGCTAAAAAACGGCTGATTTAGCATGATTTTTGCAATTTTTTTCCCGGCCAAAGTCGTCGGGGGGGGTGGGGGGGGGGGGTACTGTGCCCCCCCGGCCCCCCCGCCTGTTATGCCACTAGGACCCAATACCCCTCTGAGATAGCAGTGTGTTTTGTTTTGTAGGACCACTTGGACTGATTGGAGTGAGAGAATTCGGGCTAATGATTTAGATACCACCTAGGGTCAGAGCCTGGCCACCAAGGGGCACGTTCTATTCATTATAAATTTCCGCCGGTTTGCAAGCGAACATATTTTTAGTTCAGTATACTTTGGTAAATGTGAAAAGTAGGATGAATGCAGCAGAAAAATCCTTCTTTTGATTATGGAAAAGTAACTTAAAAATAACATCTTTAAGAAAACTTTTAAAACTTTGTTTAACTTTTTATATCAATAACAGGTTTTTCACAATCAAAAAAATCTTCAATTTTATTTTACAATGTATGTAACTTTGTTAGGAGTAGGCTACATTATCTACTTTTTACTTGTTGAGACAGATTATTTCATGTAAGTAGCTTTGCGGTAACATTTGCATTTATAATAAGCCTACTTGATTTTTATCAAACAATGCAGGCCTACGACACGGGCAAATAAATAAACCCGTACATACATTTGATCATGTTCATAACATTATACCTTTTCCTCTAAAATGTGATGATTCGTCCATAAAGTACTTTAGATGCTGATGTACTATTAATTTATCTTTGGTTATCTGTGTTCAAAATCTGTAACTTGTTATCTTTTAATTCTGTTAACAACTTCAAAGAGTAACATGCCAGGACTAAGTTGGGTTTTTAACCTACTCTACCTAAGACATTCAACAATTGCAATACAACTTTTCCAGATCAAGTGCAAAATGAAACAGGCGGTTCTCGAACCACAAAGGTCCCCCGCTCGTCGCGTAGTTAAAAGGAGGAAAAGTCACTATAACTTAAAGAATCACAGGGAGGATTGTGGTTGATAATACCTTGGATGGCCCCAGATGACCTGGAAATTCTGGTATCAATGTTTACTACACCCACCACGTTCCAGACCAGACAACCATTTGTAGTTGTTTGACCTTGGATGGCCCCACATGACTTGAAATTACCTTCTGAATTTTCAGCCTTGAATTTTGACCACACCATCAAGTTTCATCGTCCTACCACATGTTTAGGATTTGACCTTGAAGGGTGACCTCACATGACCTTGAAATGACCTTCAAATTTTTCAGCACTGAATTTTTGACTCACAAACCCATCAAGTTTCATGACCATAACAATCATTTGCAGTGAATTGACCTCAGATCACCCCAGATGACCCAGAAATGACCTTGAAAAAAATTGGCATAAAATGTTGACTGCACCCACCAGGTTTCATGACCATACAACCTTGCATAGTGATTTTTTGGGGGAAAAAAAAAACACCCTTGAATGACCCTGCATTACCTTGAAATGACCTTCAAATTTTCCGCACTGAATTTTGACCACACACCATTCAGTTTCATGACATACAAACCATTTGCAGTGCATTGACCTCAGATGACCCCAGATGAACCCAAATGACCTGAAATATTTCGCACTGAATATTGACCGCAAACCCACCAAGTTTCATCATCCTACCACATGTTTTAAGGGATTTGACCTTAAAGGACCTCCACGACTTTGAAATGACTTTCGTCCGGCCCGAATGTTGAGCACACCCCCAAGTTTCATCATCACCTTCAATTGATACGTTTTAACAATCAATTTTTGACTCACATTTGACCTTTGACCCATGGCACAAGACGCCCTCTCCGAACTCATCCGCCGCCTACATAAGCGACATATATGGTGCAAAGGTGGACACCCAAGATAATGCTTAGATTAAAATATATCGTGTGTTGACAGTTAGAGGGCCATTTAACCCTATTTTTCCCACATTTTTGACCTCATTTGACCTTGACCCATGACACATGACCCACTTCGGATCCACCCAGCGCGTACTCGAGATACATCTATGTTTGCGAAGATGGGCACCCACACCTGCTTATTTCCAAAGATATCGCGTGGGACACACACACACACACACCCACACACACACACACACACGCACAAACTGGACCAGGAAGTTTTTCCTATAGGTCCCCGCACTTTGCGCCAACATATTTTTGGCCCGGGGGAACAAATATGGTAGTGAAATTTTTTAATTGATATGAAAATAAACTATAATGTGAAAAGACAAATGACTATCTAATTTAGTCATTTGTCTTTTACACTATATTTAATTTGCCACATTAAATAAGAAACAATTTAAAAAGGCTAAGGGCCTGATAATGTTTCAACAACAAATGTTTCTGTGATGTTTGTTGATGAAAAGGCATTCTGACAAAAGTATTGTTCATCTAATATCTCTCACAACTAGAGTCCTAAGAAGATGAAATGACTTGAAACATATTAATACTAGTACTATAGAGCTAGCCATTGGATACATCCAATCAAGGACAACTCCAACTGTGAATTTACAGAGTGCTAATCAGTGGCGTAACAGGCGGGGGGGGGGGGGCAGGGGGAGGTTGCCCCCCCCTGACGACTTTGGCCGGGAAAAAATTTGCAAAAATCATGCTAAATCAGCCGTTTTTTAGCCCTCTGGCCGGGAAAAATTGGACTTTTGACCCCCAAGTAGGAAAATTTCCGAAGACTGGGAAATTTGCCCCCTCAGAGCGGGCAGGCCCGTTACGCCACTAATGCTAATTGAAGTTGATAACATAACTGTCATCTAGCTAGATAACAGCCTGATAACCATGAAATTTACTGCCAAGTGGTTATCAGACAAGGCTGCAAATGCAATGCCTCTCTTGGCCAGCATTGATATGCATGACTTCAACTTTCACAACATTTGGCTACATTGTGTACAACAGACATTCAGCATATCTTTGCCTACCACACGATTCATGACAAAAAACACAAAAGGCCGAATAAAATGCCCCAAACACAAACCCAAAATTTCAAAATCCACTACATAACTTTTCAAAGAAATGGTCATTACCTTGCATCCCTGCGAGTTTACAAAATAATTGGGACAAGACCTGAGAGACAGTTCAATGAGGATAATACTGGGTTCCTACTCTAATTGCTACGTGATGACAATAGCCTATATATTATAGGCTAAACACACTTGGGTGCATACTTGACTGACGAATAAATCGATCTGCTACTTATCTGGCAGCTTCTGTTTCAATTCTGATTTTAAAATCGGTAATCGGTATTTCAGATATTAGGGTGATCGTTTATACCTATACACAATTAGGTACATAATCATATGATTTACTGCTGGTTTGCTGGACAATAAATTTATCATGACCCCCTCCATCAGAAAAACAAAATAAAAATCACATAACCCCCTATTTGTCAAGTAGAAAATCACATAGGTCTAATCCCCTATAAATGTTTGTACTCGCCGGACCCTAATAAACAAACCCAACCTCATCTTCATAGGATCTATGTGGGTGCTTTTGGCTTTACAAGATCGTATAACATCATATTCACATCTACATGCTTGTTCCTAAATGCCAAAAGCCTGATTTTTAATGAGTTTCATTGTAGTATTGTTCATAAAATCACTGACAGTACAAACACATGCACTATACACATCAACAGCATGTTATTTTCCACTTCCCTTCTCCTCTGCCGAATGCCCCGGTACTTCAGCAGTTCCGAGAGGAGGGAAGTTTGGCACCCAGGTATTTTGGCACCCAGGTGTTTCGGCACAACAGGCCGAATAAAATTTTAAACATTCATGCAATTTTATTGTTCTTGCACTATGTCAGTTCCTCAGTGATTGTTTTTTAAATTTGAACTTAACTTATCCCTGCTCTCTGCATAATTTAGTCAACTGGATTTCTTCCTGTAACTCTTTTTCAGAGTTCTATGTTCACTTCAATTGTATAGATGATCCTAGCAAAAAGAATGTACCAAAATTTCTTTTTTTCTCCTTTCCATATCATTTTAATATGAGCATGGGTTGCAGCTCAGGGAAACCTAGCCTTGTCCAAAGCTGGTGGGGCAGGCTCTTTAATCAAAATATGGTAGCCCTTTGCTTTTTTACACTATGCTGAGACTACAGTAAAATAACATGACCACCTGGGGTCGCGTTTTCTGTGTTTCTGCGTCCAGGACGCCGATTTGGGAAAATTAGCCAATTATGACGCACTGAATTTCACAATCAGAGGGGGTTTGGGGGTCAAAAAAATTCAACTGGACGCAGGCAAACCACACGTCAGTGTTACTACTGTAGGAATTTTAAACCTCCCAATTGAACATCTTTCCGGAGATAAAAATGTATACCGATTCACAAACCTTAATATTTTTAAAGCCCAAGTTTGTCTCAGAGCTTCTCAGCCGATATCTTTACGATACCTGCCAGATATCCATCACAAGTTCTTCATTCATAAAACTGCCCTTGATGTTTGCCGATAGCCAATCAAAAAAATCATTTACTGGCCAGAAATTTCCATAAACTACAGCTTAACCAATCGGCGAACGTAAGCACGGTCCATGACCATTTCATAACATGCTAGGGAGTCCAAAATGGCCGACCGGACATAAAATGATGTTGACGCGAAACTTTCCTCAAGAATTTCATCTTTTAACCTTTCAAAAAATGCAAAACCCTATAATTTGTTAGTAGCGAATATGTTTTTCTGTTGATTAGTGGGCATTTCGAATAATTTCTCAAGTGAAAACCATTTTTCTTGGCGATGTATTTCCTAGGCTAGGCTTACAGAAATGTACTAAAGATGACGGCCTGTGTGAAGCCCTGTGTGTATGTTGCCTCAAAAATGTTTGGAACTTTGGATGTAAAGGTGGGAAAGGGCAAACTTTGAAATAAAACATTCAAAAATGCCTTGTAAGTGTATTATTACTTAGTCTTAGTGAAACTTGTCTTGGGGTAAAAGTTTGTCATTCTGTTTGCCTTTGGCTTTGCTTTGCAATGTTTTCTGTTAGCATTGAGTTCTCTTGATTTTTGAATATATTTGGGAGATTGAGTCACAAGTCGAGATAGGGCCTTGAAGGTGAATTAAACTTAAAGGTGCACTCCCCAACTGCCCATTCATTAATGGAGTGAAGTACACTTCTGATCATGACGTGGAGCTATAGGAATAGACTTATGCCATGGTTCGAGAACCAAAATTTTTTACCGCTTAATTTAACCACGTTTGGACCCCTTGTTTTCTGGTTTGGACTCCTTGTTTTCAGACTAAAGGTGGGGTTAAGGGGTCCAATTATCTTCCACTGGACCCCTTACTTTTACCATGCAGCGCTACCCCTGATGACCACAGTTTCATTGGTGTGTAGGCTTGTACACTAGTACATTATCAGTGGTCACTTTGTAGGCAAAACAGTTAATAGCAAAATCAAATTGGTCCACTAATTATTCTAATAGCCCATTTGGAGACTTCAGTAATAAATTAATTGATCTCCTCTGGTCACACATTCATAAAGTTAGCTGGTTTCACACTTCCCTACTTCTTGTTTCCTATAGCTTGGTTCCATGAAATGTGTGGCTTCATTTTCTTTCTAGCATAGGCTAATTACTTAGCGCAAAACAGGGGCGGATCCAGGATTTCAAAAACGTCAAAATTACCGGGGGGCTGAAAGGCTATAACTGGTCCAAAATAGCTCAAAATGGGCTGATTTTGCAAGAATTTGCAGAATTACCGGGGGGCGCGCACCCCCTCCGCCCCCTCCCTGGATCCGCGCCTGCAAAAAGCACACATAATCTGTGACAATGGTGACTGTGGCAGCACTATGCCTTAGTATGGTGGCATGGTACTGAGGGAGAAGTGCCCTTATTTTAGGGCCATGGCCAACTGTGTACAAGATAACAGATACTTGTTCAGTATATCTGTGGCTAGAGGGCTGCAACCTGCAGCAAATATTCGGATTCTTTGGTTTGTTTTTTAAATTAATTAGTGGGAGGCCTGCGCTTTGCGCAGGCTCCTGCTAGTTGAGTAAATGGGAGCGATCACTGAAACTGAAGCGATCACTGAAGAAGTGACACACTATGATGAGACCACCACAACCAAACCAGTCACCCTGAACTTTAGGACTCCCCCAAGTCGCAACATTTTGTTTTTTGAACACTTTTAATAACTCAAATTCCTGTACCTATCATATCCTAAAGCTCATGTAGTTACCGATTTCTAAGGAAACGTCAACTGAATATTTAATCCCGTATAACTTTCCATATATTTTATTCTCGTACCTTTTTTAAATAATAAAACTTCAATATTTAATCCTGTAAAAGTTTCTGTGTACTTTTTTTCTCAAAAGTACTCCCCGTGGTGTAACCCGTAGTTCCAGTACTTTCCACATATTTTTCTCATAACTCCTCACACTTCCATATAAAGTTCTTGCCATCCTGTAGTTTATGACCCCCCCTCCGTCACAACATCCTGTAATCATATTTTTTATTCCTCGTAGTTTTCAGCATATCCTATAGCTTAGGCCTATATAGTTCTTATTTCTAAATATTAAAATGTCAATATTTCATCCCCTAATTTTCTGTATATTTTAATTTCTTTTCTTCTCAAAACTGTGGGGTAACCCATAGTATCCATACATACAACAATCAAAGAGAAATAACATGACATATTCTTGACCATTTCTTTCTTTCCCCACACCGTTTGCATCGCATGTAGCATCTTACACGTAATCGCCCATTGCCACGCATAACCGCCCATCACAACGCACCCCGCACTGCTTAGTGATGCTTACAAACAAATTTTACCAAAGCAACCGAGCACATTTTTGTTGATTTTTCAGCCATTTCTGAATGGATTTTGTCCAAATATAGGTTAGAACCCGTCCGGTATCCTCATGCACCTTTCATGTGAATTTGGCGCAATATGGATCAAAACTAACGGAGACTTTTGTGCACAAACACAGATTTACATACATGGATTTCTTGAATCATAGTAAGATACAAGAATACATTGCCGGGTTACGTATTGTGAACACAAGTGCCCCAACGACTTGCTCAAGCCTAAGGGAGAAGTCTAAGGGAACCTTCCAACACTACAGTGCAGAGGGACTATAAAATCGACACACACTCTAACCTTCAAAGCTTCATAGAGAAATGTCTACTAATATTCAATGCACATGTTTTATGATCATTAAAAATTCAGAGCATAGACTGCATAAGTCACCCACATGGGGTACTAGATAGCTACCTTAAATGTCACACTGATGTGAAAACAAAAAACAAATCATTTCAAATTTGCCAAATTGTTTGAGGTTCATGGCATTTATGTAGTGTATCAAAAAGTTTCAGTTGATCACTGCTAACATATAAATAAACTACTTTTGTGTGTATGTAAAAACATGCTTTAAAAGTCTTTCAAAGCATGTATTCCAGATTTACAATTTAAAATATCACACATGAAAATGAGTACAAATTCATCCACTGTGATGGGTGCGCTATCATCCAATCAAAAGTTTTGTTTCTAGCTGCTTAGGAAATGTAAATGAATTTCCTAGTAGGCATATACCATGTCCTTAATTCTTAAAATAATTGGAACCAGAGGTTTTTTTTTTTTTTTTTTTTATGGATTTTGTCCAAATATAGGTTAGAACCCGTCCGGTATCCTCATGCACCTTTCATGTGAATTTGGCGCAATATGGATCAAAACTAACGGAGACTTTTGTGCACAAACAAACACAGATATATACATACATGGATTTCTTGAATCATAGTAAGATACAAGAATACATTGCCGGGTTACGTATTGTGAACACAAGTGCCCTAACGACTTGCTCAAGCCTAAGGGAGAAGTCTAAGGGAACCTTCCAACACTACAGTGCAGAGGGACTATAGAATCGACACACACTCTAACCTTCAAAGCTTCATAGAGAAATGTCTACTAATATTCAATGCACATGTTTTATGATCATTAAAAATTCAGAGCATAGACTGCATAAGTCACCCACATGGGGTACTAGATAGCTACCTTAAATGTCACACTGATGTGAAAACAAAAAACAAATCATTTCAAATTTGCCAAATTGTTTGAGGTTCATGGCATTTATGTAGTGTATCAAAAAGTTTCAGGTGATCACTGCTAACATATAACTAAACTACTTTTGTGTGTATGTAAAAACATGCTTTAAAAGTCTTTCAAAGCATGTATTCCAGATTTACAATTTAAAATATCACACATGAAAATGAGTACAATTCATCAGAGAGTAGTCGAGTCCTGCTAATCTAAATGAAGATTTTTTACATTGGACACCTTGTATTTTGCAGGGGCAACTTAGACATGCCATTTGATCATCAATCAAATAAGTGATTTGTCTCTCCATTCATCTGTGTACTTTTAGAAATTAAAAAATAATTTCCCATGTCCTATTTTATTAATTTTGTAATAATGCATAGGAAATCAGATTTGAAACATACAATCTATGACAAAATGAACACTGCCCTATATGATCTATTATTTGTTATTCAATGCAGGTATACTAGAGCACAGTCTCCTGTTTATTTATGCACTTGTCAATTTCCCGGCCCTGTGGGTCCTGGGACTAGCGGGGACTTAGCCGGGAATGTACATTTTGCTGTCGTGACACCCCCGCCTTTGTCCCCGCTAAAGTAGCACGAAATCCCGGGTAGCCAGGCTTACATTTTTTGTACATCCCCGCTATGTCCTAGCCCCTACTAGCCGGGCTTCGGTGTGACAATCCCCGTATATCCTCGGGCAATGGGGGCGGGGACTGATTAAAAACTCTGTACAATCCCGGCTCGGTCCCGGCTATGCGACAACAGGTCTAGCTATATAAAATCATACTACAGTTTGGATCGCCGGAGTGTCAGAACCGAACCGAAATTTCACCACATCAGAAGTTATGTTTGAGAAACAAACCTCGTTTAGTTGGTTTGTTTAAAAAAATCCACATTATCCACGACGATATCTGACCACTAAACATAGCAGAGTAATATCTAAAACACTGCATCATATCTGCCAACGGAAACTTCAGCCAAACAACAAGATCATCATGGTGATTGTCATTTTGTCGGCCTACTCTGTGACAATGACTTGCTAAAATAAACTTGAATATATGCCCATGCCGTACTCTGTCAGTGGGTATCAATATATTGCGACCCTGCCAAGGGGGAGACACTCAAGTATCTTTGTTGGAAATGCACGATGGATTGCATATATGCCGCAGATAAAGCGAAAAACGTGCATAAAACACAGATATATTGTAGTCTGCAATCACCATTTTTGGCTCCATTGAAATCGTATTGACTACTTTTGGACCATCATGGACCGGTTGGCGAAGGCGAATAGTGTACATTGGTATGTGCATGTGTTGAGGAAGGATAACGAGCATGTGTTAAAGGTCCCAGAAAATGAGATGATAAACCTATTCCAAATCTTCTTGGGACATTCCATTCCAATAAACAGGGCCAGAAAAAAGAAAACACTACCAGTGACATCATTGGTGAAACTATTGATTTTCAGTCATGAATAGATTCACACCAGTCACTTGGAATTTTCTATTACTCTCTGAAAAATCAATAGTTTCACTAATGATGTCATCACCAACCCAAATATTGAATGCTTTGTGGTCCCTCCTTGTAGACTTGACACAAACCACATCAATTCTATTTGCATTTCCTGGGACCTTAAGAAGGGCTTTTGAGTTCGAGGTGGGAGGTTTGAGGAGGGGGGGGACGTCCAAAGAAGACATGGAAGAAGCAAGTGGAGGAGGAGAGTAGGAGGGTTGGGTTGAGGATGGAGTAAGGGTGGTTGCTGCGAATGCGAGGTAAATCCGGCCACACCCGTTGATGGGGATAAAACCGGATTTAAACCTTTGGTTTTTAGTAGTAGTAGTACTTCCCACATTTTTTGGCAGGACGGTTTGCATCTTTCTGATAAAATTCTGAACACAACAATCACTTATAGGCATAACCAACAAATCTACATGCTTATTCCTAAATTTGAGTTGAATTTTCCATGTGAGTTTCGTGAGAAACAAAGATTTTTGTGCAGTTCCCATAGTTACTTGGGCACGCGGTCGTCTTGGTCGTCTTGTTTACCTTTTGAAGTCTGCAGAATTCGGCAACTTTGCCGACAATATTCTGCCGATTTCTAGCAATCAAAGAATCCGATCTCAATATTTTTTACAGCCTAGTGGTTATTTATGATGAAAGAATAGATTAATAAGCAAAAAAAGATGTCCATTTTTATTTTTATTCTGAAAATTTTATTTCCCACCACGCTGGTGTCTTCAATGGAGCTGCACTCAGTCACAGAGATGGACGTCAGGGAATCTTGTGACTGAGAATTTCAATTTCCCCCTGTTCTCTATATGTTAGACCCCAGGGCCGGGGACCTCAGCTCAGCGCGCCTTGCGGGAAATTGAGCTGACATTATAAACGCAGGAGCCTGGACAGGCTGTACTCTTGGCTGAACGGCGCGGCGGTTCAAAAAACTTGCAATGGAAAATTTGAAAACAAAACTGCCAAAAAAAAATTGGAAATCGCAATTACATTTAATTTTGATTTATATCAGAAAATGCGGCAGTTCGAGAAGTATTTTGAGCTAACAGAATGTATTTCATGAGAATTTATTTGTTTCCATAGTGATTCAATATTTTCATTTTCATATTAAAATGCCTGCGTTTTATGCAATGAAATGACAATATTCCTGGCATTTAGCAAGAAATATCAAACAGCTTTCACTACCTACGGTGATTTTATAATTTATGAATCGGACAAACTTCTAGTAATTTCTTGTGATTCAGTTGATATTAACTTTTTTAAACATTTTCCTGTTGATTTTTGATGTTTTTCTGGCGATTTTACGTTGAAAATATTGATTCTCGACCGTGCGACGACGTGTGTGTGTGCTACTTGTATAGCTCAAACCATTTTACGCTCCCATAGCATCTGTACTGCTGGGACACATCCGCATCCCTAATTGGCCGGCTATTCTTAGACATGCGCTACGTCATCATATCATATCATATCAAGTTTATTTCCAAGCACATATCAAAATTTACAAATAAAGACAGTGACAAGGAGGAGGCAGTCGAAAGGCCAATAAGGCCCGATAGAGACTACCCCCTGAGCAAAATTAAGTTACCAACAAAAACACATTAAAATGGACGCAGACTGACAAACATGACATCACAACACAAGTGACATGCCCCAAATTACGTGTTTTCATGACGTGAAAGTAGGTATTCTTTCAGTGTATTCCGTAAATGTTTGACGGATAGTGCTTCTTTTATGTATGTTTCTAGAGAATTCCATAAAGCTGGACCAGTAGTTCTCACCGACCTTTGAGAGAATGTTTTCTTTGTTTTTGATATACAATAATTTTGGGCATTTCTTGTATTGTAATCATGCACTTCAGTATGTTTTA
>JAMKCH010024484.1:0-20756 GCA_023653785.1 Ophioderma brevispina
ACTTGGTTTTCCCCTAGCCCCCCGATGGAGACTACAAAACAACAGCATAGAAGGACATGTCCCATCGACTAAGAGGGGATCGGAACCCATCGTTGCCTTCATGCTTCAGTAGCTCGAAAAATCCGTGGTCAACTTATGGATTCTTCTTGCTGAATGGGATGCAGAGGTCTAGCAGTCCAAGATAATGCTTAATTTAAGCAACTGAGTCGCTTCGTTAATGAGAAATGTTCGTTTCAATTAGGGCCATTTTGTACATAAACCAATCCCAGGTCAAAATTCCAGTTGATCAGAGTTGAACTGGTTTCAACTGGAACCAGTTGAAATCCAGTTGATCCCAGTTGGATATCCAGTTGAATCTAGTTGAATTAGTTGGTTCCGTGACGGAAAATGGAACAATTTCAACTAGGTTTTTTACTGACCAGTTGAACTCAGTTAAGACCAGTTACAAACAGTTAAAAACAGTTGAAACCAGTTAGTTCCGTCACGGAAAATGGAACAACTTTCAACTGGAATTTTGACCTGGGATGGCAATTTATTTGGTGGTGTGCAACCTTTACAGTAAGTACTCAAAGCTATAGTCCTGCATGACTACGATCGAATATGTATTTATACACAATCAGACAACTGGGAATATGTGTTTTGAAACTATCCATTTCCATTTGGAACAGTAAACTTCATTAATTTAATATTGTTCACGAGACACGTGGTACCATTGATTTTGAAGCATTTTACAATTACCCACGCCTCTTCAATCATGGCAGCCACAACTGATATCTGTAGCTTAAAAACCTCCCTGGAAGGGAATTCTACCGTGCTACATAATGTAATGAAGAGGATGGAAACTGTTACAGGAATAGCCATAGCAACGTTGTACAGACTTCTTAAACCAAAACGGTTTGACAGAAGATACACTGCAAATAAACTAAACATTCACGATTTTGACAGGGAAGCAATCATTCGTAAAGGAAGGAATTTCCCACATTAGATAACCTGTTTACCAATCTGCGTCACTGGTCGTCGAACGAGTCTGTTAAAAAGGAGCCTTGGATTTAAGTTTAAACATCAGAATGGCAGAAAGTTCCTGATTCAAAGAGCCAAAATGTTTTACTACGACATCAATATCTACACATATCTCGACGAAACGTGGATTAAAACCAGTCACACCCTGAAAAGTTGTTGGATAGACAAAGATGGAAATGGCTGGTTCCCAACACCACTAGAAGGACAGCGGTTACTGTTCATTCAATTAGCTTAGACCCTCGGTTTTTGAATTATATTAGAGAAGGTATTGGTGTCGGGGAAAAAAATAATTACCCAACAAGATTTTGAAGGTGCATGCTGAAAAGTATTTCTTCACACCTAATTCTTTTGGCCATCAATCGTCAAGGAATCGGAACCATGCCGAATATTCGTAATAAGCATTAACTTTTCAGGAATATTCCATTTATAAGATAGGTGTGTAAAACGTTGCATCGCTCTTTGACAGTAGAACACATTGATCGATATAATGAACAATGATTGTAATGTATAAATAGCGTCTATTTTATTCCCGGGATTTTATTCCTGAGCAAAAATATGTCGCTTCAAACTTTCAAAGAAATACAAATACAATACATTCTTTGTATCATGTCCTTTTAAGAGAAGATGACACAATATGTGCAGGTCACCAAGGTCTTCTGGTCCGCCGATATTGATCGCAGTGGGTATCGCTACATCGAGAGTCGCTTCCTACCTCCTATATACAGGGTGAGTAAACAAAAACTTGACCCTGATTGTGTCCGCCATTTTGAATTTTCAAGTAACATTTTGAATTTTCAAGTAACATATATCTAACATATGTGGTATCATCTGAAAGCTTAGTTCATTATCTTTAATTTGCTGCAAAGATCATTCACATCATTCACCGAGTTACAGTCGTTTGAATCAAGTAGTCAGTTTTCTGCTCTGTCCACGGATTCACATTAAAATGAACAGCGTTCAGCGAAGGAAATCAGTGTCCAGAAAAGATCGGGCTATTTATTGACTTCAGAATAAAATGTGACGCTATTTATCCTCACAGTCACAATTTACCATCGATGCCCTCTTACCGTTTCTACGTCCTCATCACTCATAACAATCATTTGAAAAATAAGATATAACTTGATACACGTATCAGGTTCTGGAGTACTTGAATGAATCATACCATATGAAGGAACAAACATCAGTGACAACCTCTATATTTGTAGACCAAAATATGACACATCTTGAAAACTTGAAAAGGGTGTTTCAAATAAATCTTACCATTATCACTGGCTTTTGCACCATTAAGATGGCCACTTCATTTGACATAAACATAGACATACCCTTTTCATCTTTCTGGGGAGGCATTTGCTTAGTTGGGCGCCGTGCATTCAAATGGGAATCCGTGGATAAGGGGAAAAGCGGACTACTTGATTCAAAAGACTGCAGCCCGGCCTATACTTAACCGAATGGAATTATCTTTGCAGCAAATTAAAGATAATGAATTAAGCTTTCCGATGATATCACACATGTTAGATATATGTTATTTAAAAACTCAAAATGGTGGACACAATCCGGGTCAAGTTTTTTTTTTACTCGCCCTGTATAATACCAAATACCACCTCACACGTCATTTGTTAATGTTACCAGACGTTGGACAGATCATTTGCAACTTTGAGGGAAAAAGGTCAAATTTCAGTAGATTTGTAGGTAAAATTTCATCCATATGTTTTGAAATTTTAAAATCCTGTTGGGTAATTTCGTGAATACAAACTATTCTTTCACGATGTTTTCCCGACACCTCCACCTTTAGTAGTAATTCTGCATGTTTGGAAGTGTTGATGGATTTGTTCCCGGAGCCAAATTCAGCTTTGCCGCCATAAGCGTATCAGAGGAGTTTCATAACGTTATGAACATTAAACATTTCAAAAAATGGATGGAAACAGTTATTTCCAAACATACTCAAAGAGTCCATTATCATAATGGATAATGCAAACTATTATTATAGCGTCAAAGCTGAGGAACTTCCGACATTCAATAGCAAAAAAATTTGAAATGCAAGAATGGTTGAAAAGCCGGAATATCGCATTTTCTGCCAAGCTCTACAATGTCATCACGCAAAATAAACCACGAGCTTCACAATATGAAATGTTATAAATGAATATTAGACGCCTAAATAACGTAAATATGACATTCCTAACCCTTTAATTTAGCGCCATCATTAATCTACTGCTGAAGCTTTTTAGAATACCAGACACTGAATTGCAGTTTACTAACTTCGGGTATAGTATTTCAATATGATATAAGTACTGTATACCTAAATACAATGTGTGTATTGACTTTGATGACCTGTGACCCATTATGCAACCTAAACGCTATATACTAGGTATGTCAAATATACTTTTTTTTGGAATTTTGAAATCAGTATGAGCAAGTTTAGACCATTTTCGGTCAAATATGACTTATTTGAAAATATGACCCCATGTAGAAAGTGCTTTGACATATTTGAATAGGTACAATGTGTACCATATCTTTAAAATGTTTTGATTGTACAAACACTGTGAAAAGTGTCATAATTTTACCAAAAAGTGCACGATTGATGAGCTTAACAGCTGTGCTAACTATGGCCAAAAAGTTTTGTAGGTCTCAAGGTCGCTTGTAATTACTATGGTATTTACGTTTTGTGGAAGGCAATTGCCTCCCCTTTGTAGGCAGTAAAGGTTGTCTTCGGAGAAGATGATTCACGAGCAATATTGTCCGAAACCGGTGTGGCAGGAGATAAAGTCCTCCGAACTCACAGTCCGCCTACAAGGGTGAAGAATAGGGAGCTCGATCCAGTTGATTCTTTACGCAACATTAGTTTCACCCTTTATTCCTTTGTCGACTATGGAACCCGGACTATGGTTTCTGCCGGACCATATCTTCTTTTACACCGGGATGAAATGAACAATGCCGAGCTTTAACAGGATCAAATCCGAACCGTTATTTGTACTGACCCTTTGCAATACAAACATTGATCTCTATACAATGGATTAGTTACACAACATTAACTGATGTATACTAGATGATTAAAACAACCGGCGGACATCTTGGTATACCAAACACATGAAAATTCCAAAGACGCCCTCTTTAACAGAAGTTGTATCTCGTGTGCCCTTTTAGCATGTTTAGGGACATTCCATCTCATACGCTCGCAACTTCATATACATTGCGCTCACAGAATTTAGCTGAATTTGCTTGATTCTGTACTCTGTTTTGTCGCTTATCCACATTTCATCTTATGTAAATGACCGGCTCTTTCCTGCCTGGGCTCTTTTGGGATTACCAATATGGCCGTCACTGGCTTCAAGTACGGAGTCCAGGTTACCAATCCTTTGTATAGAGATCAGTGAATACAAACGAGATGACATCCAAGGTCCCAGACAACATTAACTTGAATAGACGACCTTTCAGGAGAACGTTTTGATTCTTTTGTTCATAACCAATCGATTAAAACAGGCAGGACTTCCATTAATAACAAGTGTAAGTATTTTAACGATCTATATTGGTAGACGTTTCATATAGAAGTCCCATTGATGCAAATAAGGTATTGCCATTCATTCCGTCAAGCACTACTGCACAACGTCATACAGCGCATGACGGAATCAATTGTAATACCTCATTTGCATCAATGGGACTTCTTTATGAAACGTCTACCTTTATATTTCCGTGCATTTATGCACGCGCAAACACTCGAAATTAGAGGAAGATCCACGAATGCTTTAAAGCCCCCATAATTCGTGAATGGGTTTACCATCAAAGTTTAAGAGTCAAAAGTCAATATTCACATGGACCCAGTTTGTTTGCCAATCAAAATCAATTGGACAGAAATTCAATATTTACGGAAGGGGAGTTGGAAGCTCTAAGTATTTCTTTCGTCTTTTTTTTTAAATTGCGTAGAAAATAACGTTCTCCTGGTTGATCTCCTTTTCAACATAATATTTTCACGTTCCTTCTCTTTCCTGAGGGCTTTTGTCCTTGGAAAAATCGTGGTTACTATAAAATTCCCCATTCGTCGTACCATAAATATTCATCGATCCTTTATTGGATACACTGTAATTGCTGCTCTTCGACGGGTCAAAATGAATTTGTAATGGATTGTAGAGAAAATTAATTTATGATGGAGTGGAGAAGATGATTTGTGTATCGTGAGCTGAAAATAACCAGGTTCTACTGATAATTTGGTCATTTTGAGATGTGGACGTTTTACTTTAAGGTTTACAAAAAAAAAACGAAACTAAGGAAAATTTACCGGAAGTGGGACCTTTAAACTAATTTACACACAAATTGTATCTCACTTTTAAAAGGGACACAATGGCATAGAAATAGACCGTATTCAATAGCCAGCCATGTTGGTGGACAAGATAGACGCATTCCAGTACTACAATACATTCACCTGTCAATGATCCCAGTGCAATCGCTAAACATGGATCGATTGACAGCTTAATGTATTGTAGACATGTCCACCAACATGTCTGGTGGCTGACGTCATATTGAATACGGTCTTTATATTCAGACATAATGAAGTTGACACTTACTGAAATCACTTCCACAAATTTGAAAACGAATTTCAATTGGATATTTACAATCTGTAAAAACAGTAAGACAATCAAGGTGTTGACATCCTTGCCTGAATTTACAGTTTCTAGCATATATTTTGACAATTAAAAACATGATTGTACTTCAGGATTGCAGTTAAGATCTTGATCTAACAATTGAAAGTGTGATAGCCGGGATTAGCACAAAATGGTCTGTGAGCTGACGACAGCATGCTTTTCAAGTTTGATAAAGTGCTGGCAGTAATATCAGTATCCTTGGCTGTCTGTGGCAGAGAAGTGAAGTGTAAAGGAAAATAATATTTGTTACTCCTTTTTTTATAAAATGTAAATCCAATTTCTTTTTTCAATTTTGTGGAAGTTATTTCAGTAAGGGTCCATTTCATTATGTTCATAATATTGTCTTGACATTATCTGAAATGGAGTTTCTTGATTGTTTAAAATAATGCTGGTAGGGAAATTGTTTTTGATACTTCAACTATGGAAAAAATGTCAATAAGGAAACGATGTGCGTAGGCTGGGTGAAATTGGATGATTTCATCTCTATACGGAATCTGAACGTTGTGTGTACGCTGGATGAAATGTAATTTTTTTCATGTTTATTACGATCTGTGAAATAATGTTCAACTGGTTTGAAATAGTAGGTTTATTAATTTTTAAAATCTCAAAAGTGTAATGTTTTCGTTTGACAAATGTATCATTTGCCGTCCAGCTTTACCTAATTTTCTTTCTTTGCCGTCTTTCATCTTTAAGGTTAACCATATTATCGGATTGAGTACAGTATTCCACAAGCAAACACTTAATACCTATAATACCAGTATGTACAGCAAGTACATCCCAAAGACATTTTCCATGCCAGAGCAGCAAGAAGAATTCCTTCAGGAGGTTTGTTAAGTAACTGACTCTATTTTATTGAAATACCTAAATCGACTGTAGTTCTGAGATAGGCAAGCAATTTATGAAAAGTCTTACAAAATAATTAAAAATAATACTTGATGCTGTTACAGTAACAAACCAAACAGATTTTAGTTCAAAGTGCTTTGTGTACATCTCCTGTGTGCATTAGCAGCAGTGTTCTATGTTTTTAAAATTCTGTACTGATGATGCATTTTCTAGAATGTGACTTTCCTTTAAGGCTTTACATTCACTATAGGTCAAGAAACCATTGGAAGAAAAGAGGTTATGGATCCAGAAAAATAAAGGCCAGAGAGGAAATAAAGTAATGGCGTTAAAAGGTATGCATACCATTCGAGATAATGTTTCCATGTGTTTCTTCAATACTCGTACTTAGGCTATATGGAAAACAAATTGATACTTAAAGCAATATTAGCACATTTTTTTGAAGAGCGCCCCCAATTTTTCAAAAAAAATGAGATTTTTACACGGTTGCATTGGTAACTGGCTAGTAAACCATACCTGTGAATGGTTAAGCTCCAAAATGTCTGTGTCTCACAAACGAAGGAATTTTGTAATTAGAATAATTATTATAATTACAAAATCGCTTAATTTATGATAAATACGCATTTTTTAGCATTCTCAGTCGCAGGTATAGTTTCCTAGACAATCACCAACGTAACTGTGCCAAAATATCAAATTTTGAAAATTGTGGGCGCTCTTCAAAAAATGTGCCATTATTGCTTTAAATTGCCATCAGAACAAAGGCCCCGGTTATAAAAAGACGTAAATAAACAAATCTATTTTCATTAGGACTTCAAGTAGGGTGGCTAAATGTATTTTGAGGTACAAGTACTTCTAGACTTCAAACGTGAAAATAAGAAAACTCGTCACTAATGATACTAAATGTTAAAAATCAACAAATCAATAATTTTTACTTTGAAATTTAACAACAACTTTAAGTTTTAACAATTAAAAAAAATTGAATCACAACTAATGATTTGACATTATTAATTAGTAGCCTATTCAGTATAGAATACATATTCCTACAATCAGACGATTTCAGTTTATCACTGTAGTATACCTCCTTAGCAGATTGAATGGGTTTGTTAACTCTGTTAGATAGATCAATATATGCAATATAATCATCATTTCCCACTAAAATATGCCGCGCAACTGATATTTAGGCAATTGCATACAATTTTGGGCAAAACTAATATACCGTTAAAAATGGCTCACGAAAAACAAAATGTTGGGCCTACGTGGACCCGATTCCGTTGGCAGAAAATTGCTAGCTCTCTTCTTACATGTGAAGTCCTAAATACTATTCGCTGATGCATGATGTAGAGCACGTAGAATAAGACCGTTGCCAAGTCAACACTGGCTCCCGCTAACTTTGGTTCTTGCCACTGATCACATTGATCACAACACAAATCCTATGGCAAATCATAATTCGGAACAGGTGCTTGAGCCAAAGCGTGAACCAGTAACCAATGGATACTAACGTGCACTACATCAACGAATTACCTTACAGGCTAAAGTAAACCTGGTTACGTCATAAAATGGTCATTACACTAGCAACACATTACATAATCTCATCGTACGTACTTGGCAATCCATTACACAACACCTAGAAAATCAATAGGTATTCATAACAGAGCTTTCTAAAAATAAATAAAAAAATGCAAGTTGTAAACAGACGGGTGGTGTAAGAATCGTTTCATATCGTCGGGTACATAGTGCCGAATGTTAAACAAAATACGAATTTTTGTTTCTGAGAAAATCTAGAGGGTCCGTACACATCTCCACATACGATTCAAACAATAAAATCCGATTAAGAAACGAAATGAACAACTGGACATTTATTTTAGCTAATATTCATGAATTCTTACCTAATAAAAATGGATGTAATACATTGGAAAAGTTAACCATCATATCCGTCACACCAAAAATTACGCAAATCAGCGATTATGTTCATGACATAGTGACGGATGTTGAATTTTCCCTATACTAAAGCGTTATTCAGCATCCGTCATTATGGAAAACAACAATCGGCGTTTTTGAACATCGTCCAAACGCACATCCGCATCGGCGAATCGGCTTCCATTTTGGTTTTTATTTGAAACAAGTGAATGCTATAGTGATATTTTAACATTTTTAAAAAAAATAAATATAATTAAATTTTCTACTGATATCGTATTTATAAATTAATTACAGATTTTTGGCTTGTGGATTTAAATTAAGTTGAGATATTTACTAACAAAGTATTTAAAAAAGCCCCGGTGGGAATCAAGTATACACTTGCTTTGACATCACTAAATGTAACACCCAAAGTCGCTGTATGCAACATACGTCAAAATTGCAAAATTCTAATAAGATTAGTATTAATGAAGTACTTGCAAGTTCGGCGGCACGTGGCATGTTTGGAAGATTTTTGGTTTTTGGTACCATTTCCCTAATTTCGGTAAAAATTATAAAAATTCAACATTCGTCAGTATGTAAGACCCACCGACGAGATACATATTTTATTAAATAAAATAAGCTAATTTTATAAGTCAATATTAAATATTCTTTCGCAAAGACTTTTTGATTAAATTATAACATAGGCCATACGGTCCTAAAATTTTTCAGCCATCGGTTGTAGCATTAATATGTTTTGTTTGAACTCACTTTGGTTTTCCTTTACACAGAGCTGATATACATAAGGATTTCTTATTCAAGAATTCATCGCGAATCGTTTTTGGTGCACGGGTGATATCGCTGGATTCAATTTGTCGTTTTACTGTGTGACGTCAGTTGAACCATTAAGAGTTTACATCTATGTGATGAAATAGTAATCGAATGGCGGACAGGAAATTTCATCCCTTCGACTTCAATGACGAACGTAATATTAACTGATGGCGAACACAGTATTATTGAATCAATACGTAGAGTTCTCTAGCCATTGTTTTCGTTAAGAATTGAAAATAATATATGATTGAAGAAATGTTACATTAAAACAAAACAGACAAACAAAAGGAAACATCTGTCAATATCTAACTTTTTTTTATTGTAGAATATAAATCTTGTATTTTTCTACGGCGATAAAATGATTCCGTTATAAACCACCGGTAATCAACGTTAGGCTGATGTTTTGGTAATAAAAAGTCAATTGTTTTATCATTTTTAGATCTTCCAGAAATGTCAAGGTACTTAAAAAGTGGGCTATTCCAAGACACAGGCTTAAATACTAGCGTGGACCATCCATAGGTCGAAGACAGGCAAGATAATGGTAGCAAGATGGTTGATATCAGATAATAAGACATTTTAGCTCTGTACTGAATCTATCGTGGCATACTAGTGACGGCAAATCGATTTTTTAGAACATAATGCAGCGGCCATACCCGTCTGGGTCAAGCGATTTGGAGCTTCGCAAATACGTCAAATGTAAACAAATACATAACGTGTAGCGGTATTGTTTTTCCGTTTTCCAACAGCCTAGAAGTTGAAGCACATTTTTGAGAGATCTGTGCATTCAAAAAATTCTTAAAACCATGCATGTGTTGACCTTGAATCATTTGAAGTAAATATATTATATCAGAGACTATACTTTTAAACCATAGATGAAATAACGGTGGGTTAAACCTTGGACCTGTATTAACCAAATGCCTATCTGTTTCTAGCTGGGAGGGAGTGAATTAGTAAGAGAAGGTGAAAGAGACAAATGGCACAGCAGACAAATGGGTGCAGTAATTAACCAACCTGTTTTTATTTATCCCCTAGACTATATACAAACATTGGCATGGCAATGACGGATTGACAAAAACTACAGTAGTCGCCAACGACCATATATCGCGAATACCAGGACCCGTACTGGAGGGGGGGGTCGGGAGTGTGCGAGCCGCACCCCCAAATTCCACAAAAGCGTAAAAAGGTCCACTTTTTGCTTCATCTTTTGTTGAAGGTCCAAATCAGAAAATTTTGCCAAGAAAGTCCACTTTTTTGGTGATGAAATGTTCAAAAGTCCAAAAAAGGGAACCATTTTTAGGGGGGGTGAATCCACTTCTTACCATGTTGAGAAAAAGGTCCACTTGTTCGAAGTCCCTCTCCTCCGCACCACCCCCCCCCCCCAAAATGATCCTGCGTACGGCCATGGCGAATACAATAGTCGCGTGGAGGCGTGCATAGCTGCTAGTTTTTCTTCTGACCATGTCGAGCCACATGTAAAACCTTCAGAAACAACAAGGAACACACCTCTTGACGACATTTATCGCGAATGGTTCCTGTTTCGACACTAGCCGTTTGTCTTGCATACGTCGTGCAAGGAATTAATAAAGGTCCACATGTCTATTTTCTTTTCAAATGAAAAGCACCAAATGCCCTTGCTATATTCAGCATGTGTTTCGCAACAGACGTCGGTGCGTAATCTACCGCATTCAGCTCTATGTATTGTATTGAACACTAAGACCAAAATAATAATTACGTCATAGTACCCCCGTGACACTACACTACACTACAGGTTTTTTCTCATTAACATGTTGAACAGTAAAGCAAAATAAAAGAAAGTATTTGTTAAAACACAGTCGCAGATAATACAGGCTAATAACGGGCGTGGAGCTTGAACTCGGGCGGTCTCTTATAATATTTGCCTTTTAACATGCAAAACTAAAACACCCTTCCTTTGTACTAATTAACATACTTAGCATTTGACTTTTCACGCTCAGTTTGGTATCCCTAAACAATTTCTAACTATTATTCCGTGGACACTACAACCCCTTTATATTTTAGTTGCCTGAATCCACTTCCTCCGCAAAAGTAGTGGAAGTACAACAAAGAACACAGTAGCAATTATGAAAGGAAATAGACGTATAGAAAGATAGCCAGTATTTACCAAGAACTTGAAAGTAACATTAGTGAATGGTATGTGTGTTCACCTTTTTGTACCAGCCCTCTGTTTTTCCCCCCCCTATCTCAATAAGCCTGTTTCATTGAAGATCGAAGGGGAAACTGCATTTTACCGGGAAAGAACAAGGAAAAGGTGAATAACGGCCAGTTCTGATTTGGCGCTGTTTTTACCGGTAAATACCCCTGGTTTCTGTCGATCACTCCACATAAAACTTTGCCGGCAAAGGTCGTACCTGAGTAAACGCAAAGCATTGTGGGTTTACCTTTTCAACAAAAATATGGCGGGACCACAGATTTCTATTTATATACACTAGTAGCGAACGCCAGCTCAAAGCCGTAACCATCTTTTCCCGTCCGTGCGTACTTATTCCATGGTTACCTAATTTTCATATATTCCTGATTCCATAGTTGTGGTGTACCAAGTTTTTCATATTATTTCACATTTGCATAGAACGAATGTAACCGTTTTCCAGGCCAACAGGTGACGGCGCATTCGCGTAGCGTGCGCGTTTCGAATGGATGACCGTTATCATGGTTTTATTTATAATTTTCAAAACACGTTTACTGCACGGTGCCGCCGATTCAAACACGAGCGTACGGCATCCTCTCTTTTTCTGATCTATGGGCGGACTTAAATGTCCCAGGAATGAGATGAAAACGCGACTCCAATCTTAATGGGACTTCCATTCCATAAACAGGGCCAGAAAAAAAATTAATACACTACCAGTGACACATTATGAAACTATTTGATTTCAGTCAGTATCATGAATAGATTCACACCAGTCACCTGGAGTTTTCTATTACTCTTTGATAAATAAATGGTCCCCCACAAAGGAGGTCAGCACCAACCCAAATAGGGATGCTTCTTCTTCTGGTCTCCCTTGACACAACCACATCAATTCTATTAATTTCCTGGACCAGTTTAAGATAGAAGGATGGGGGGCCGATTTTGACTTTAAACCGGTCAATTCAGAGCAACTGATATTAGATTGAAAAAATGCTCTTGAACGTCAGCGAAGGGTTCAAAGGTACATGGAGTTGATAGGCCTACAAGCGGCGAGAGGTGATGTATTAAGATAATTGAGGAGGCGACCAAAACCGCTAATCCTGGCCCCCTACGCGTCCACACGTATCGTCGACCATGTTCACGCGGTATTGTCAATTTCCGTTTCTTCGCCCGCATGCACACTGTCGCGGAACGGGGTGTGTTTCTATTGGCGTTTACCGGTAAGTGACGCCGCTATTTCCTTCCTCGAGAAGGAACAATTTGTAAAGACGATTAAGCCAGACCTCCTCTGTACAACGAGTCATATTCCTCTTCAATTTAAATAACGTATTAATTAACCAAATATTACCCTATATTTTTAAAGGAAAGAATGCTTCGAAGGTCTATGATCAAATCTACGACGCTGTGAGACGTGTTCTTCTCTCTAGGAGAGATTTGCTAGTGCACTGGATGCACTCCTTGCCGTACTTCAAAAGGTATTATCATAATGCAGGGCACGCTGGAGTGTTTTGACCACCATTCATGCTCTGGGGAAGGTCTCCTTTACTAACCTCAATAGGCAGCTATTTATTTTTCTTATCTTTTTGGGCTTCGCATTGTACCCTCGAACCTGAAGAAATAATGGACAATTTTATAATTTAAAAAGGAGTGGGATTGAAAGTAGGTGAAATTTGGATGTTTACATTCTGTAAAAACAGTAAAAACAGGAAGAGTTCCAGGGGGGAGGTGGCAGTTTGTGGCAGTTTCTGGAACAGAAAAGCAAGGTGTTCACAGAATTTACAGTGTATCTAGCATGTTTTGCGACACAATTCAAAAGCATTCAGACCGGTGTGGCAGGAGATATAGTCCTCCGGGCTCACAGTCCGGGAACAATGGTGAACAATAGGGAAATCGATTCAGTTGACACTTCACGCAACATTAGTTCACGCTTTATTCCGTTGTTGTCTATGGAGCCCGGACTACCTGCCGGACTTAGATTACTTTCACACCGGGATTCAGGCATTGTACTTTAGGCTTGTAGTAAGATATTGATCTGGCAAGTGAAAGATGGATTAGCCGGGATTAGCACATTTACAATAGCAATGGTCTGTGAGCTGATGACAACATGCTTTTTAAGTTTGGTAAATGCTGGCAGTAATGTCAGCCTCCTTGTTCCAGAAATTGCCACAAGCTCCCCCTTTGGAACTCTTCCTGTTTTTACTGTTTTTACATAATTTCAACATCCAATTGTTTTTCAAACTCGTGAAGTGATTTCAGTAAGGGTCCTTTTCATTAATGTCAATTTTATGCCATTATGTCCCTTTAATTCACTTTTGGGGCTGTGTGGTGTTATTCCATACACTGTATCCCGTGTATTGCAACCTACAGTACAACAATTTATATAAAATGATTTACGCAAGAGTATTAGTAATTATTGTACCGGGTTATGTCAAAGTTATAATTTTCAAAAGATGTTTCCCAGAATCAAATACTAACTGCGCAACAAACGTTTAATTGGCCTTATGCATGTCGGTTTAAGAAAGCTGGTTATGATAACCTGCCGATTGTTATCTACATAAGGAATACAGCCACGTAAACGTAAAATGGCTGCAAATAGTCGCTACATGAGCTGTATGGGTTTATTGGGGTCTACTTTGGACGAGTGGTTGTGTATGACCGGGTGAAAATTTTAGTTTGTCTCTGGTTTTATTAAAACATTACTGCTAGCTCCCGCGTGACCAGGCAGTATTGACCACAGTTCATGTCTATCCTTTATCGCGCTATTAAAGTCCGTGGGTCCTTATAATGTTATCTGTTCCACTGCACACAAACGAACTCTTTACCACATCATTACCATTACACCATATCGAAAAGCGCGGCCAACTGCTAATATATTAACATCTGGTTGGGTCACCTGTTTAGCGCTATACCAAAGCACAGAAAGCTTGCACCTGAGTCAAATTATTCCAATTACATTTCATTCCCATTTTGATTTAATAATTGTCATAGACACTTAAGACAATTTGTGTTGCAATAGATCGAAGTCAATATTAGCGAAAATGTCAGTGGTTTAGTTCTGCATCGTCTTAATGCTACTGAAATTGCCAAGGAGAGGAGGAAAACATTACTACAATTATCTTTTTCACTTTCTCTCCTTTTCTCCTCTTTCACCCCCCCCCCCAATACCGCCACCTCCGCTTCCAAGCAAACCACACTTCTTCAAAACCTTTCCCATCCATTACATCGTTCCATTATACCGTTTTGCTAGTTCGATCGGTCGTGTTTGACATTCAATTCACATGGACTATCGCAACCCTCGTGTCACGGCGCATCGGATTGCCACTGATTGTACATGGCACGGACCCAGTGCCGTAATTGTTGGAAAGATCAAACGACATGAATTTATGCATGGTGGTGCAGGGTGGTGTGACTTCGTAATTAGCACGACGTGCCACGTTTTGTTGGTGGTTTGAGGATCTTTTGCGTGTGTATGGCAATGGAGTAGCTGTGCCTGGTGGCAAACCTAGACTCCTTGGCAGCCATAAGGGGGGGGGGGGGGGACCATAAAGATTGCTGCACGCGTTGCGAGAAAGTAGCAACGCGTTTATTGAAACATTTCGGCAAAACGTTGCGACATTTCAGCAACGCGTTGCGGGTCAGCCAATCAAAATGATCAATTTCTGTGACGTATTTCAAAAAACATAGATCCACAACGCGTTGCGGCCATACGTTATGGCCCTCTATGGCTTTCACAAAGGTTGCAAGCCATCACAACGCGGTTGCGAGCTTCAAACGCGATTGGAAGGTTTGCAAGCGTTGTGAAGGCGCAACGCTGTTGTGTGAGATTTATATTTTTGAAATACCGTCACAGAAATTCATGATTTTGATGGGCCGACACCGCAACGCGTTGCTGAAAGTCGAACGCGTTTTGCCAAAATGTCGCAACGCGTGCGACTTTCTCACAACGCGTTGCGCAATTACGTTATGGACCATTATGGCTTTGATGTAAACCTTAGCAACGCGTTGTGAAGCTTGCAAAGCGTTGTGAAGCTCCGCAACGCGTCGTGAAGGTTTGCAACGCGTTGCAAAGTATCTAGCAAAACGCGTTGTGGAAACTCAAAACGCTTTGCAAGCCTTCAAAACGCTTTGCCGAGATCACAACGGTTGCGAGCTTAAAACTCGTTCGAAGGTTCCACAAGCCATAAGGGTCTAACGTATTGCCGCCAACGCGTTGTGAGAAAGTGTGTAGAAAACGCGTGGCGACATTTCAGCAACGCGTTGCGACATTCAGCAACGCGTTGCGACATTTCAGCAACGCGTTGCGAACATTTCAGCAACGCGTTGCGGCGTAGGCAATCAAAATCAAGAAGTTCTGTGACGTATTTCAAAAAATAGATCCCACAAACGCGTTGCGGCAATACGTAATGGCCACTTATGGCCTTTCACAAACGCGTTGCAAACCTTCACGACGCGTTGCGAGCTTCACAACGCGTTGTGAAGGTTTGCAAAACCGCGTTGTGAAGTCGCAACGCGTTGTGAGATTTATATTTTTGAAATACCGTCCAGAATCATGATTTTGATTGCGCCGACACCAGCAAACGCGTCTGAAATGTCGCAACCGCGTGGCAAAATGTCGACAACGCGTTGGACTTTCTTCACAACGCGTTGGGCAGATTAAGACACAAACGGGCGTTGCGAGCTTTACAACGCGTTGCGCAGGTCCACAAGCCATACGGGTCTCGTATTGCCGCAACGCGTTGTGAGAAAGTAGCAACGCGTGGCGACATTTCAGCAACGCGTTGCGACATTTCAGCAACGCGTTGGGCACATTTCAAGTCACGGCGTTTTTGTCACATTTCCACGCGTTGCTGCGTAGGCCAATCAAAATCAAGAATTTCTGTGACGTATTTCAAAAATAGATCCACAGGGGGGACGCTTTGCGGCAATACTTTATGCCCTTAATGCTTTCACAATAGCGTTGCAAGCCATCACAAGCGTGCGAGCTTCACAACGCGATGAGAAGGTTTGCAGCGCGTTGTGCAGGTCGCAACGCGTTTTTGAGATTTAATATTTTTGAAATACGTCACAGAAATATCATGATTTTGATTGGCCGACACCGCAACGCGGTTGCTGAAATGTCGGCAACGCGTTGCCAAAATGGTCGCAAACGCGTTGCGACTTCTCACAACCTTTGCGGCAATACTTTATGACCCTTATGGTGTTAACCTTAGCAACGCGTTGTGAGCTTGCAACGCGTTGTGAAGATCGCACCGCGTTGGGAAGGTTCTGCAACGCGTTGCAAAGTATATAGCAACGCGGTGTGGATCTATTTTTTTTTTTTGTTTTTTTTTTGGAATACGTCACAGATATTCAGGATTTTAGCTTGGATGACACCGGAAACGCGTTGCTGAAATGTCGCAACGTTTTGCCGAAATGTCGCAAAGCGTTGATACTTCTCGGCAACGAGTTGCAGCAATACGTTATGGCCTTTATGGACTTGCCAGAGATCCTCCTTCTATAAAATATTATTGAGTGTCGTAAAGTGTGTTCGTGCGCATCGCCTAAAGTCGGTCTCAACAAATCCCCTCCAGATGAACACAAAACCCTCGATAATATGCATGAAGTGACATGAATAAAAAAATAACACTATTGTTACCAATATTTGATGTTAGAGGGAACTTAAAAGAAAACAACAGAAAATATTTAAAACGAACACATTTTTTTTTCCAAAGCTCAAAATACTTTGATATTGCGAGATGGGATTCATAGTCGACGAGGATTTGAACTTTATTTGCTTGAGGTGAGAGTAGAAGAAAAATAAGGGAGCAAGGGAATAAAGAAAGAGAGGGTGCTAGGTAAGGCTTTTAAAAAAATATTAAAGCCAATATATACACATTTTTTGGAAGCGCCCCCCCCAACAGCTATGTTGGTAGTGGTCTAGAAAACTACACCTGCGAACGAGAATGCGCACAATGCGTATTTATCATAAATGAAGCAATTTTGTATTAGATTGGGATGCTAGATTATACTTAACGGCAGAGCTTGAAATGCTAAGTTTATGTCCGTCCATGATGAAATTAGTGCCACCTCAAGAAAATGACCTCTATAACTGGACGACGAACAATAAAACAACTGAAGATGAGCTTAGATACGTCATGGCGCTCTATTTCCCGGCTATTTCATAATTGGAAAGGCCGTTTTCCAGCAGCCGTTGAATTATTATCGGGATCCGATATTAATTATTCTAGTTACAAAATCTTCGTTGGCGAAAACACAATAGGACATTGTAGAGCTTAACCATTCCACAGGTATAGTTTGCTAGCCAGTTACCCAATTGCAACCGTTTTTACAAATCTCAATGTTGGGGCGCTCTTCAAAAAATGTTGGCTTTAAGGATGTTTAGAACAATGAAGTGTTGATTTGTGCAAAGTAGGAATTCGTGTAGGATATTTATTGTAGTAGCACATGTTTGAAGGTCTCGTTACATATACCGAGACCTTCAGTGAGGGGGGGGGGGTTGACATGGTCGTCGCAGTTTAGGCGGATCAGCGTACCCAACAGGGGGCAGCAGAGGCAGCGTGAGCACCCCGGGGTCGCTGCCAAAAAATATAAAACTCAGCTATTTGTACGGGTCCTCTTGGTAGTGGGTACGCACTGCATGGGTTGTGTTGGAGTAAGTGGCGGGTACCACAGAGGAGGGCTTAGTGCGATATACAAGGTGAGCAGGCTTTAATATTAATTAAAGGCCCAACCGACCTCAGATTTGCAGACGGAGGGAGCGCCCCAAATTTGCTTTTATTTGCATATACATAGTGATTGTCCATATACTAATCACCATATGATAGAGCTAAGACTCAAATCGAAGTCTCAGATAGAAAATCACAAATTACAAATTCCGGATTCCGGAGGGAATTGTGTTAGGCACAGTATCTATGGCACTGGATATATACTATACATAATGTTTATGCATGAAAAAACCGAAAAACCGATTCAACTCAACGTTTGGAATTAGGCATTCATTTTAGGTGCCATCTTTAGTTCTAGTTGACTATTTTAATCAATTACACTCTAAAAAATATATTTCAAAATTCGGAAAACCAGAATGCTCAAAACATAAAGAAAAAAAAAATTCCTATCTCCATTCTCCGTTTTTTTTTAATGCAAAAAAATGTTATATTCGGTCATATACAAACATTATCACATCTACATCTTTCACACCGCAAGTTCATTGTATAAATACCACTAGACCTACTTCATCCAAAACAACTAAGAATCAAATAACCCTCAAAATGAGCTATTATTTTACATGAATAATTGTATGCGGATTGTTTACAATTCAGTTTGCGTCTCTCGTTGAAGCCACACTGTCATCGTAAGGTTCGTCAACGGCGATGCATTTGGTCTGTATCGAGTCGCCCTACTGTCTCGGAAGCTCTGTTTCAGCACTACTTGAGCTAATTCCTCATAACCCGACAAATCAATTACCGATAGTTCATCACTACTATCTTCTCCGGATTTCTCCAGGCACATGATCAAATTGGGACACGCAAAAAACAACCGCCACAAATCAGCTTCTGCGGGCAAGATCTTTTATTTATTTTATTTTATTTATTTCAGGTTTATTTCCATCTCATTGCACATTTACAGTAAATATAAATATTGTAACAAATATAAAATATGAACATATTTAATAAAATGATTTAGAAATAATATACAATATGCAAGAGATGTGGATGCCACTTAAAACGCAGGGCGTGTAATTAGTGGCACCAATGCATAAGTTACACATTAACAACATGAGTATGAAACTTAATTTGAAAGGCAGAAACATACAATGATAAATAATGAGTACACGGGGAAAAATAAGGGTGCTGACCAAAATTACAATTAATAGATTGAAAAAAAAAATGCAGAGAAAAAAACAGTTAAATATTTAATGAATAAGTGTAAGGTACCCAAATCATAAGACAATTAGTCAGTTGCAGAATAAAAATCAATGAGCTGTTTTTTGAGAATTGCTTTAAAAATAGGATGGGGACTGTTTAAGACGGTCATTCAATGAATTCCATAAAAGGGCTCCTTGGATCCTATGGTGTTTTCAGCAAGTTTGGTGTTGTCTGTCTAACGTACAAGTCCTTAGATGATCGGGTGTCACAGGGATGGACATCTTGTCTGGTCAAGAAAAAATGATCATCTAAGATATTTGGAGGAAGTAGGTCATGATGGTATTTATACATAAACTGGGCATTCTGGAAGACGTAAATGTCATGAATTTTGAGCGTATTCATGGAGGAGAAACGAGGGTCTGTATGGGCTAACCAAAGTGAATTAGTACATGACCGCATGATCTTTTTTGCATTAAAAACAGAATGAAGATGAGAATTATTTTTATCTGCCAAGATAATGGCACAAGGGAAGCGTATTATATAAGGTGGTCAGTGAATCAAGGGGCAGAAAGGGTTTAATCACTAACTATCTAACTGTCCTTCGTCAAGACAATAGTCAATGAAATTTTATTTGTAGATTAACTCCTTCAATCCAAGTAGCATAAGAAAGAGATTTAACTCCCCCCAGAATCTCAATCCTACAGTGAACTATTCTACATATATTTTGCGAAAGCAGGGTGAAATTTACTTCACTCCGAAGTCAAACAACTTAATTGATAGCCAGCCATTTCCAATGTAGTATGGAACAAACAAAAACAAACAGACGATCAAAACTGTCATAACGTTCTTGGACCCCCCCCCCCAAGTTTCTTCTTTGTGGTTCCGACGCACTGCCTTAGTCTCCCCGGTTCGCCATTGCAGCTGTACGAGGTGGAAATTGCTGCTGCAAAAATGTGCAGCACAATGCCAATTACTGAGTGGAAAGGGTGCTACACATATTTATCTAATTAATCAACATTTATATACAAGCAAAAGTAATTTAAATATGGTCCGTTGACGTATTGGTAACCAGTGAAGTGATTTCAAAAGTGGTCCAGGGGCGTCTTTGCGGTCAACTTCAAATATAAGACGTGCTGCCCGATTCTGTAGACGTTGAAGGCGAGAAATATAAGTAGATGGGGACGAGGAGAGAATGCCGTTGCAATAATCTAGACCTGAAAGAATGAACGAACGTGCAGCATGGTGATATGTAGGTTGGTCGATATATTTCCTGATTCTGGCGATATTTCGTAAATGAAAAACAACAGATTTGCTAACCAGCGGCGGATTTAAGGAAAAGGGCCCTGTCAGCAGCCTAAGGTGGGGCCCCTTAAGCGTCGCTTAGCGACGCAAAGTCGCACTTTAGTGCGACTAGGGGAGTGTCTGAGGCGGATGTACCCCCTCGGAAGTGAAGAAATTCTTAAAATTTAGTCTTAAATTTGCGCGATTTGATGCATAATATTGATCCTGATG
>JAMKCH010024485.1:0-33638 GCA_023653785.1 Ophioderma brevispina
AACGGGAAGTGTTCCAAGATACGATTCTCCATTCAATTACGTGTTGTATAAGGTGTCCGTTCGGACAGTAATGACTAAAATCTCCGATTCTGTCCTTATTAAGGTTGCCTTTAGAATTGGTCTTATCATTTGCAGTGTATGTTGGATACTGTACTTTGTTACGTAAACTGCTAAAATCTGATTTTGGATGATTTTTTTTTCATTTGCTGATTAGCAAAATCACTGATAGTGCTTAAGACATTTCTGTATCAAACACAAAGGTAAGAATCTATTAGATGTCTAATCAATATGAAATTACTAGTATTACGCAATATCTGGGGCCGCAAAATCTCTCGTTGCACCTTATGACAATACATGTACGTGTTATGTTTTTTCTTTCCGTGACTAACCACAAGCCTGTATAAGTTATGCATTGTGATGGACCGAGCCGGGTCACTTCCTCAAGTCTATTCAGGACCTTGCACTTGATGTGATGAAATCGTCGTCATTGGAACACTGGATGGCAAGACATGCATATCAAAAGCTTTTGTGAGGACCAGGTAGCATCCCAATTGTAATAAACTTTTCAAAGCTCATCAGAAAAACAACTCACAGGATGCATATATTCACAAATGGGCAATTGCCAATATTTTGCAACCAAAAAAACTATTTGTATTATTTGAGTGTTTACATCCCTTAGGCGACAAAAAAAAAACCTGTTTTACCGGGCGGGCGGACGTTTTTGAGTAGGGTCGGTCGGGGCGATTTTTTTTTTCTTGTTCTTTTGTGGAGGTCAAAATTGGCCTAAAATAGCCCCAAAATCTATGCAAATTGTTTAGCAAACAATTTTCTAAAAAAATAGCCAATTGATAATTTAGGCTAAAAACAGGCTGATTTTACATGATTTTTTGGAAAAACTGAAAAAAAATAATGCAAATTAAAATCCGGGCCGATCGGGCACGTAAAACAGGTTGTTTTTATTTTCGTCGCCATTAGGCACCCGATGGAATGCTGTATGCTTACGCGAGTCAAAAAAGCTCGTTTCCATTTAGGTCAGCCAAAAAGTTTTGCAAATGCAGGTTTTTATTTTAAAGGTGCATTTCATGATTCAGAACCTTCTGTTTTATTCATTGTTCACTAGTTCCTTGAGAAAAACTTATTCATACTTTTAAAAAATTGATCCCACCCTGTGGTTTGTGTTCCGAGCAAATGCTTGTTTCCCAAGGTCTCATAGGCCACTTGCTATAGTTCAGTCCTTTTAAAATCCCCGTTGCGAATGTCTTATAGATACAGTGAATTTGCTTGTAAGAGTAGGTACACATGGATTACTAGGGTAAACGGTTCAGATGATATAGAATTCTCAACTTTTTTTTAGGTAGTCAATGGGGGGGGGTGGAGACGAGGCTGTGGATCATGAATGCCCCTTTAAAAAATATTTTCCCATAAATGCCTGCAAATTACACCAAATAGTAAGTCGAAACAGTTTGCAATCATAATCTTATTAGTTTTTCTAAATATTGATAGGATTTTCAAATGAACCTTTCTTTATCTCTGATGGCAATATTTTTGTCTACATCAAATGTGACAATCTTAAGGGGCACTAATTTTTTCAGTGTCTCTTTAAAAATTACTTGGCTCCAAAATCAAAGTGCAACACAGCCGCTTTGTTTGTTTTTGGGTTTGAATTTAAGGCCAGTGCTGTGAAAAGCACCCCTGTCAAATTTAGCATGAATTCTGATTATCAATCCAGATTGTGCTAATAACAGTCTAATATGCAGAGAATTTGACTACAAATTTAGGCCAGTTTATAGGCTGCACCATTAGAGTGAGCACTTATGGATATAACAGCACTAACAGTTTTGTCAAGGCAGGATATTCATAATATAAAGATACAATGAGCAAAACCCCTTTAGGGGGAAATTTGTCAATTACTTTATCAGTATTCTTTTCGATAGGGGCATTTTGGACACAAACCACCAAACACCACCGCATGGGGGGGGGAGGGATTCACATATGGCCTTTACAAGGGATGGTCCTGTTAATAGTCCTATGGTCCATTTTCAGTTCTGCTATTTGAAAAACGACCCCTTTTTTCATGCCATTTTTTTTTTTTTTTTTTTTTTTTTTAATTTTTTAGAAAATTAGTTCAATTTCCTTACAGGTGCATTTCGTGATCCCGGCACCTCCAATTTGGTTTATGGTTCACTAGATATTCCCAAGAAAAGGTTATTTTCCAAAATTTCATTTGATTCTGACAGTTTCGTTTGATGCTATGAGGGAAGTTTGTATCACGCTGAACCCATAGGCACCCCATAGGCTTACCGTTTCCAATTCTGTCCCGTTTAAATTGGACATTAAATACAAAATGTTACAAATTTCTTCTCAAGAGTAGTTTGAATTTGCTGTAGATTAGGCACATGTACATAACCACGGTTTCAGATGATATAAAATACTTAACTTTTTTAGGTAAGTTGGGGGGGGGGCTTGGGTTAAAATGTTCAATTAAGTAATAGTGGGATTTAAAAAAATATGGGGTCTTTGGTTTGACAAATGCCAACATAATCACCCTCCAAAATTTAGAGTGCCCCCCCACCCCATCGTTTAAATATACAAAAAATATGTGATATGAATATAGGGCACCTTATAGATAATGACCCCCCGTAATTTTTTGCCTTGTATTTTGGCTACAAATGCCTTGAAAGTGAATATAAATTAGAAATTTCACATTTTTTTGTACCAAATAAATAATTCTCAGTTAATAATCCTTTCACATGGGGATAGTTTTATAGAAAGCTTTACTTTAGTGAAAAAATATAATTTCCACATTTTTTAGGGACACTTGTTTGTGAAATCTCTCATTGTCCATTTAAAGTGCATGTTTTGTGATCTTTGTCATCATCCTTCTCTTTCATTTATATTCAAGAGATATCCCTAAAAGACAACAACCAAACGTTTTCCCAAAATTTCAGTTGATTCTGAATGACAGGCATCAATACTTTTTGGCACACAGGTATCTGCTGATAACGTGGCCAACATAATTTCTTTTTAACATTGGTGGGATGGGGTTGATGAAATTTATGATTAAACATTGTTTACTGAAAAGGTCTTACTAGCAACATGTGCGCGCAAAGCTCGCTAAATATTTTGCCATTAGGAGCTAAAACCATTAATTTGAATGTGTTGAAAGCGGGCAAAATCTACCATTTTTAAACTATTTTGGGAAATGTAAAATATAGGAGGGATGGGAGTGTGTCTGGCTGCGGAGGAGAGAAAAGGTTATTTTTGGTAAAAAACAGCACAAACGGCGTCAACATTGGGGGATATATCATTTTAAACCATCCCCTTCTCAAATAATGGGGATTCCCCATCCCCCGGGATTTACGCCTATATGGCTGCCAATGGTTCAGATGATGATATAAAAATCTTATACTAGGGACCATCCAGCCTAAAGGCTCCATCAGGTTGAACCTACTCAGCGATACACTAAAAGATCTTAGAGGTGTTTTAGTGTCAATTCGAGGGTGCTGAGTTCAATCTGCTGCATGCAAATTGATAAGGTTGGTGGAAAGTGGTGAAATTCTTTTTTTAAAGGACAATACCCGATTTTAATTATAAACATCTTTTTTTCAGAAATACATATAACAGTGCACAAATCTTTCAGAAATTTCAATGTCAGAATTAAAGGTCAGTATATTAAATTGTTTGAAATTTTTTTATTAAAATGTATAAAACCCTCTACTCGATAAATGATTACACGGGGTAACACCTGATTTAAGAGCTAGTGAAGTAAGCACCAACTTGGGTGAAGATTATAACCTCTACATATGGATGGTGACAATTTGTAACAATGACAGCATCAGTACGATAGTAGTAGCAATAATAATCTTTTCAGAAACTATTAAGTTCTAATTTACGGTCAAATAAGTACTTGACTACAGTCTCTGCAGCACTTTAGTTACACGCTCTTTAACTGTGATAACAAACAAGTCTTGATTTGCTATGAAAAATTTCCAAGGTCATGCATATTCAGTCTAAAAAGTAGGGGGGGGGGCGAATGCCTATTGAGTGCCGGTTATGTGTCTCGCCATCAGGTGAAAAGTATGGGCCTTCAAGGAAATAGGTACCAAAAAAATAAGGGGTCATTCAGTACACAGCATGAATAAGAAGGGTGTTATTCAGTGTGTAACTTTAGAAGGGAGCATTGAGGGAACACTGCAGTTCAAATAGGAAGTGCGTCTCTTCCAGAGTTCAAACTTGCATGAAAAATTATAAAATTGTTCCAAATGTGCGCGTAGGTGTGCAAATTTTGAATTTGGATATTAAAATTGTTTAAAAAGTGGTTACTTTTATGAAACTGTGAAAAAGGTGTGTAGCAGGAAGAAGAAAATGGGGGTTATGAGTATCTGAAGATTTTTTTTTTAAGTGTTTTAAATAAGTGTTTTTAAAGAAAACACACAAAAAGGGGTTCATTGTGTACAAAAAAAGGTAGAAAAGAGGGTCTATCTTCGTGCCCCCCCACCACACCACCACCCACGGGTTCGACAAGGTGGGGGGGTAGAACACGATCTGCTAGATGTGAGGCATTGGGATTTCCATGCCAAAAGGTCGGTCAGAAACAAGGACAGCTCCCGACCCAACTTGCCCGACTACACAAGACGCATTTTTCAAAATCGGATTACAGTCTGTTCAAACTTGCCCAAAATTTACAATTTTTATCCCGACCAAAGGATTTGTTATGCGATTCCCAGTCGTCAACGAGACAAGGGGTGCTGAAAACGCCTAGCAGTAGGCGACAGGCATCATGAAATCAACAACATCAATCATGTGTAATGGCGACGCCACTTGTTCAGCCCCTGATCAGTCACAGACCTTGACGACGCAAACGTTTGACTGTCGCTGTCAAGACTGTCGTCAGTCATTGGCAACTCTGGAGTTGGCCAGACATGCAATTATCCAGAAGCTTTTGTGAGGACAGGTGCCCGACATTGTAATAAACTTTTTCAAAGCTCATATATAGAACAGCAACTCAAGGGAATGCATATCGTTCCACAATGGGCAAGCCACTGTTTGCAACCAAAAAAAATATTTGATTATGTTAAATATTTAAAAAAAGAAAAAACCTAAAAAATTAAAAAAAAAACCTTTTTACCGGCTGAGCGGACCTTTTTTGAGTAGGTCGGTTCCCGGACTTCCGCGATTTTTTTTTCCTTCTTGTTTCTTCTTTGTGGGAGGTCAAAATTGGCCTAAAAATAGCCCCAAATCTAATGAAATTGTTACAAACAAATTTTTCTAAAAAAAATAGACCAAAATGATAAATTTAGGCTAAAAACAGGCTGATTTTTTTACAGCCTTTTCTTGGAAAACTGAAAAAAATAAATGCCCAAAATAAAAATCAGGCCATCAGGGCACGAAAAAACAGTTTTTTTTTTAGTTTCGTCGCTCTAGCACCCGATGGATGCGTCTTCTTCCGAGTCAAAAAAAGCTCGTTTCCATTTAGGTAGCCCCAAAAGATTTTGCAACACTGCAGTTTTTATTTAAAGGTGCTTTCATGATTCCCGAACCTTCGTTTTATTCATTGTGTTCACAACTAGATATCCTTGAGAAAGCTTATTCATAACTTTTAAATTGATCCCAACCTTGTGGTTTTGTGTTCCTATCACATGCTTGTTTCCAGGTCGCATAGCACCCTAGCTAATAATTGTGTCGCCGTTTAAAACATACAAACAGACCGTTTTCAATTTTCTTAATAGATACGAAGTTAATCTTGCTTGTACGATGTAGTACACATGGATTTAGGGTAACGGTTCAGATGATATAGAAAATCTCAACTTTTTTTTAGGTCAGTCAGGGGAAGGGGGGGGTGGGAGACGAGGCTGTGGATCATGAAATTGCCCCCTTTAAAAAATATTTTCCAGAAATGCCTCAAATGACACCAATAGTAGTCCGAAACAACGTTGCAATCATACTTATCTAGTTTTCTAAATATTGAAGGATGTTTCAAGAAACTTTCTTTATCTCTGACGCATATCTTTTTGTCTAAATCAAATGTGAAAATCGTACAGGGTGCGCTATTTTTTCCGTGGTCTCTTCTCTTGTCTCTTTAAAATTACTGGCTCCAAATCAAATTGCACACACCGCCTTTGTTTGTTTTTTGGTTGCATATTAAGGCCCAGTGCTTGCTGTGATAAAGCACCCCTAGTCAACATTTAGACATGAAATCCTTCTGATTATCATCCAGATTGGGTAATACAGTCTAATATGCAAAGAATATTGACTACAAATTAGGCCCAGTTTTATAGGCCTGCCCCATTTAGAGTGAGCACTTTATGATATAACAGCAACTAACCATTTTTTCATGCAGGATATTCATAATATTACAAGATTACAGGAGCACCCAAACCCTTTTAGGGGGAAAATTTGTAATTACATGTACTATTATTCTCATAGGGCATTTTGGACACCACCCCCGCATGGGGGGGGGGGAGGTATTCAACAACATGGCCCTACAGGGATGTGCCGGTTTATATTCCTATGGTCCTCATTTTCAGTTCTGATCTTGAACGACCCTTTTTTCCTGCAGTGTGGTCGCCTTTTCCAAATTTCTAAAATTTGTTCGAAAATTAAGTTCAATTTCCTTAACAGGTGCAATTTCGTGATCCAGCAACCTCCAATTTGGTGTTATGCGTTCACTACGATATTCCCAAGAAAAGGTTATTTCCAAAATTTGCAGTTGATTCTGACATTTCGTTTTGATGCTAGAGGGATGTTTGTATCATCGACTTGGTACCCATAGGCCACCTATGCTACTGTGTTCCAATTTCTGTCCGTTCTTATGGACAGAAAATACAAAATTACAAATTTCTTCAAGAGTATTTTGAATTGCATGTAAGATTAGGTAGGCACATGTACTATACCAACTGTTGAATGAACTAAAACATCTTAACTTTTTTTAGGTAATGGGGGGGAGGGCTTTTGGGTGTAAAATGTTCAAAATTAAGGTAATAGTGGTATTTAAAAAAAAAAATATGGGGTCTTTGTTGACAAAAATGCCAAAATAATCACCTCTCCAAATTAGAGTGCCCCCCCCCCCATCGAAAAATATACAAAAAATAATGTGTAATGAATTAGAAGGGCACCTTTATAGATCTGACCCCCGATAGCTTTGTTTTTGCCTTTTGTATTTGGCTACCGAAATGCCTTTGAAAGTGAAGAGTAATTAGAATTTCACAATTTTGTACCAAAGAAGATTCTCAGTTAATCCTTTCCACTGGGATATGTTTTAAGAAAGCTTGACTTTTAGTGAAAAAAGATCAGAATTTTTCACATTTTTTTTAATTTTTTAGGTTTTTTCTTTTTTTAAATTTCAAATGTTGTGCATTTTGTGATCTTTGGCATCTTCTCTTTCATTTTATTCAAGAGATATCCCTAAAAGACAAACAACCCAAACCTTCCAAAATTTTCAGTTGATCTGACATGTACACAGGCATTCAATACTTTGGGCATCACATTATACTGCTGATAACATGGCAAAATTTCTTTTTAACATTGGGGAGGATGGGTTGAATGAAATTTCTGAATTAAACCTTGTTTATGAAAGGTCGGTTACTGAAAGGCACATGTGCGTGCAAAGCACGCTAAAGCATCTTGCCATTAGGAAGCCTAAACCATTAATTTGAATTTTGGAAAGCGGTGCAAAAATCTACCCATTTTTTAAACTATTTTTGGTAAAAATGTAAAAAATATAGGTTATTTTTTGGTAAAAAACACACAACAGTAGGTTCAATTGGGGGATATTCATTTTAACCCATCCCCGATACATCAACATATTGGGGATCCCCCATCCCCCTGGATTTGACACGCCTATATGGCTGCAATGTTCCAGATTATGATATAAAATCTTACTAGGGGATCCATCAAGCCTTAAGGCTCAAAATAAGGTTGAACCCTACTTCAAGATCACTAAAAGATCTGAGAGGTGATTTAGGTCAATTCGAGGGTGCTGATTCAAATCTGCTGCAAGCAAAATTGATAAGTTGGTTGAAAGAGGTTAAATTCTTGTTTTAAACAGGACCCTAACCCCGCTTTTATGATCAAACTAGCTTTTTTAATAACGATACAAGTATGCCATCTTCAAGAAAATTTCAATGTCACCTAAAAGGTCGTATATTAATTTGGGTTTTGAACAATTTTTTTTTTTTGAATTAAAATGTATGAAAACCTCTTCCGTTAATTGATTAAAGGGTACTACCTGATTATGGAGCTAGTGAAATAAAGCCCCAACGTGGTGATATTAATAACCTTTACATATGGATGGTGACAACTTGTTAACCATGAGCATACACACAAGTTTACGAATAGTAGTAGCACTAATACTTTCTTGTCAGAAACGATACGTTCTAATTTGACAGGTCAAATAAGTACTTGACTACAGTCTCTGCAAAGCATTTTAGTTACACGCTCTTTACTGTGACACCACAAGTCTTGATTTGCTATGAAAAAATTTTCAAGGTCATATCTTCAGGTCTAAAAAGTTCCGTGGTGGGGCACACTGCCATCTGAAGTGACGGTATTGTCTCGGCCTCAGGGGAAAAGTATGGCCTTCAGGTAAAAATATGTACCCAAAATAAGGGGTCTTCATTACGCAAAACACAGCAATGACTAGAATGGGTGTTATTCCGTGTGTACTTTAAGAAGGAGCCGTTGAGGTAACAACCTGAAAGTAAAATAGGAGTGCGTCTCTGTCAGAGTTCAAATTGCCATTACATTATAAATTGTTCAAAATGTGCGAGTAGCCTGTGCATTTTTGAATTTGGATTTAAATGTTTAAAAAGTGCTACTATTTATGAAACTTGTGGAAAACAGGGGGTATCAGGAAAGAAGAAATGGGTTTATGGATATCTGAAGATTTTAAAAAGGGTATTTGATTAAAAGGTAAGACAGCACACAAAGGAGGGTCATTGTTACACAAGGTAAGAAAAAGAGGGTCTATCTTGAGTGCCCCCCCCCCACCACCACACCAACCGGGTTCGACAAGGTGGGGGGGGTAGAGAAACAACGATCTGCTCGATTTGCATTGGGTGATTTTCCATGCCAAAAGGTACTGTCAGACCCAACGCACAGCTCCCGCCCAACCTCTTCCCGACTACACAAGACTGCATTTTTTTTCAAAAATCTGATACGTTCTTGTATAAAACCTTGGCAAATGTTTACAATTTTTATCCCGATCAAGGATGATTAGTCTGCGATTTTCCCCGTCGTCAACGAGACACGGGGTGCTGACACGCCTAGCAGTATGCGACAGCCTCATGAAATCAACACATCAATCATGTTATTGGCGACGCCACTTGTTTCAGTCCCCGATCAGTCACATACTTGACTACGCACAAGTTTTGGACATGTCGCGTCAGACTCTCGTCCGCTTGTTCGCCGATTGTTAGACACCCAGAAAGTACCCGTCAAACTAGAAAACCCCGCGACACACCGACCTCTACCCAACATCCTCAAAGACCACATGTTTTTTCAAATAGGCAGCAGGTCTTGTTTCAAACCTTACAACTTTCAAGACAGAAGATTCTCAATCGCCTAGCAGTATGCGACCAGCATCAGATCATCAAGATCACGCATGGCACTTGTTTCGTTTCCCCATCAGTCTCCAGCTTACAGAAAAACGCACAAGTTGTGACATGTTAGCCTGTCACGACCTTCCGAATTCCAAACCAGCCATGATTTTTTAGGCTGCAAGAAAAATTGTGGCCGTTTTTTTTTCATATTTCCCACGTGCTCCCGACCACAAAAGACGGCAGAAGACCGTACAGGACAGGCCCAGAACTTGCCAAAACTGCCCTGACAAAAGGAAATTCTCACGCTTTTCGGATAACAATGGCATCTAGGTGGCGAAGGCGTTGTCTTGATCAGTCTGGCAGCGTTTTATTTTAGCAATACTGGAGACTAACAGCGAACTGTACAAAACGGCTAGACCTTTCAAAACTACCTGAAAACGGAAAAAACTGCTCCGATTTTCGAATTTGCCAGGGCGGCACCGGGTTCCTTGCAGCAGTCTAGGTGTGGTGGTTTTTTTGGCTATTGTGGGCAAACATCACTTGCAAACGATAGTTTCGGGTAGAACGGTGATAGACTGTACAGCGTTAAGGCTAAAACAATGAGATGTCAGACACGTAGGGACTCAGTAGGTATAAATAAGGAGGAGATCAGCTGAGGGACAATAGAAATGGGAAATGTCGCTAAGGGTGTGGAGCTCAGTTAGTGTGTCGATGCCACGGGATCATGTAGGCTCATATCAACTAGGACATCAATTGTATGTGTTCCCCAGGCTCAGTTTAGATCACATCTTTGAAAACAAAAACTTGGTCTATGAATGTAATCAGGGCTATATTTACATAAACCTTCCAATCGGCAGGGGCCACCCCAGTCTATTGTTCCACTAAAAATTGTGGGACAGGGTCATTTTACATGGCTTTCACAAATACATAGGGCAAACGACTTTGCCATTGTCCACATTCCCTGCAACACGTCTGCAGTTAAAATCGTTGGAAACCAGGTCCATGTTATATAGCCTAGGAAATTCATTCCCCTTGATAATGTAAGTTATTATATTTTCCGTGGGTCTTCGCTTTCTTAAAAGAGATATAGTAACACGTACACAGACTTTTTGTAGCACACATTCAATTAAGGATTTCGGATGCTTTAAAATTTGTGGGATTTCTATAACCTTCAGAGACCACGCTTTTTCATTCAAACCAACCTTAAAATTCTTTCGGCTTTTTATATTTCGTTTGTTTTTTAACCCCCAACACCCTTTCATGTCATATTACACCACTTAGATAATGTATTGACATTCCGCAACAATAAGACTGATTTATAAATAATTGCAGGTATTTTAGGAACCTCAAATCAGTACGTTTCAGAAGAGTTTTCGACAAGCTATTGAGGTCACATCGATTGTATTGTCTTCTCGATGTAACGAAAATAACGCATGTTGCCGTGACCTCCTGATTGCTGGGCTGGAACCTTTGTTGAGAAATCCATTTTTTATCCAGTGGTGGAACCCAGACATTTTCATTTGTGGAGGGAGCACAGGCAGGCAGGCAGGCAGGCCGAGAGCTGGGGGGGGGGGGGGCACAAACACACATTTCTCCAAATGACCGTACTTACCATGCTTCATGGGGCAAGAAGGGAGACAATTCCACTGGGGTTGCCCCTTCCCTTCTTCTGGTTACTCACGTTTGCCAGTGTTTGGATCTTTATATTGCCCTTTGTTCTTCGAAATGATTGAATTACTCTAAATGCATTTTAAAGTTTCGTAAACAAGATAATTATTATGATTGTAGGTGAATTTTCTCTAAAAGGCGGAAACAGAATAAGTTCTTTGAAATACTGTATATTACACCTTATTCCCCTGTCCGTAACTATTAATGTTAAAAACATTTACAACGTAAACAGATATGAGCTGGTGAAGTGAGTGTGTTTATTTGTCCGATAGGAATAAACCATTTTCTTCAGAAATGTGGGTGCATGAAAAAGCTGGGATGCGTCCCTTTTTATAGGGGATCAAAACAAAATTTGAATTTTGTCAAAACCTGCCATTTTTGAATGGTCTTAAAGAAATTGTTTGATTGCTATTTATCCCCAACCCACTTAATAAAGCACTTAAATATACTCTAGCACTAAACAACTTTTTCTTCTGACAGTTTTCTTTCAATTACTATTACTTTGTTAAACACAAGTAATGATAATTACCTAAGTATAGATCAAACACATTATTTGTTTCTCTGGAACAGATGAACAACATACGATCCTTATTTGGAAACCCCTCCATATGGACAATATGTTGGAGGCGAAAAAATAACAAATTCGTAACGCTAATAACAACTCTTAACTTAGTTACAATATTTTGATTGTTTCATCTAATTTTGGTCAATCAACCAGCCAAAATTAGGGAATGAATTGAATGCCATTTGATGCCAAGTTAATGGCTTCAAAATAATGCTTGAGGGATCAATGTAATTGCCAAATGAATGCCAAATGGATGCCAAGGGATGTGAATTGATGCTACACTCACTAGCCCATGGATGAGAATGGAATGAAGTCAATGCAAATGGATGAAAAGTGGATGCAAAATGACGAAAATATGCCAAGGAGCGTCATCCTCTCTAAAAAAAGGATGCAGAGGAAATGGATGCCGTGGATGCCAAATTTCACTTCAAATCGGATGCCAAGCACAAGATGAAAGTGGATGACAAATGGATGAGAAATGGAGTAGAAAGATGTAGAAAGGTGTAGTCAGATAGGATGAAAATGGATGAGAAACTGGAGTGAAATGGGATAAACTGGAGTAGAAAATGGATTCCAGGATAAAAGTGGAATGCAATGCCGAAATCATGTAAATGAGCTGCGCGGCATCCTCTGGTCATGGGCATCTTCAAATATGACATTGTTTGAGTGATGCATCCTGTGATGATCGCCTATAACATAAGATCTGAATTGTAATGACAGCTGAGCCATAATGGTCTTTAAAAGACCAGGTTGCTTGTGTACCAAAATGACCATTAGACTTTCGCTAGTGATCGCGCCACCCCTAGGCATTCAATAAGTCACCTATTCATGTTACAATTAACGTCTTACTCTATGACGTTAGATGATTTCATCAGTTGCCTCGCCTTCATTATTTCTATCCTGAATTATTTAGGATCTCTGCATGTTTTCCCCCCCCATGACCCATCCTAATAGCCTCATTCCCAGATTGGCCCAGAACCCCAGATTTACAGTATTCTATTTGCTTCTCTTGTTGCAATCAGTTATGTGATTGGAAGAAATGAGCTCGGCCAATGATGGTCCGCAACAGATGGCCTGAAAATCAGACATGGGCCTACATACTGATCGTTGCATGTTCCCAGCGGGTCCCATAGAGTTTCCAATGAGCATACAGTTTCTGATGGCCATGATGGCTGTTTTGCTATTAATGTTTGTAGTTTACCTAGATATGTGACCATGCAACGTTAAAGGGGGATGGCCCGATTTTTACGTATATAAATTTTTCCTCTTTATATACATGCCAGCATCCCCAAACCCTCACCTGTAAAGTTTTTCCGCGCCTGAATATTTCAACCCTTTGATGTGAGAGCTAAAAACGTGATTTTGTAATCCCATAAGAGTGTTGTGTAATATATTGTCGACAAATGGGGCCATTGTCGCTCATATGCCACGCATCACAACCAAAACTTTTTAGCCCTAAGATTTCACAGGGTACATGAGAACAATCAGTAGCTTTCTTCTGATACCAATATTGACCACTTCCGGTAAATCCTGGGGTCCCCTGGGATGCTATTAGCGATCTGGCCATGGACCTTTAATTCCAGAACCTACAAACTTCAATTGAAGCGTCTAGCACTTGAGGTCAGATAATAATCGTTGATGTTATGTATGGTCACTAGGCTATATGCTGATGCTAACGGTAATATAGCCCTATAGTCCTTCAACCCAGGCCTAATACCAAAGGCCAATTTTTAATGCTCAAAGTTTGACATAATGGCCTAGTCCCTTCAACATAGAGTCCCTAAGACTAGCCTAGCAACTGCCCTCCTGTATGGATTTTTTTTAGCAACTGAGTCTTTAACTAGCTACTCTAGACTTTAGTTAATGCAATCATGATCAAAATATCCTAGACAGGCTAGACAATGTGAGTTCACAGGACTAGGGTAGCTCACGGTTATTTTTGTCATAAAAACAGAAAAATGTAGGTCACTAAATAGTAACCATAGTTGCACCAACCTGGCCAATGGTTGGCCTTTCTTTACTCTGCTACCTTGGTGCAAATTGACAGCTTGACTACTGGACATATACATAATTACAACACTTTCCATTTGTTTTAAGTTATAATAGTTAATATGACTGCATCCTGTAAACTTCTAACTCTATCATAAACCTTCCCAAACCCTGAAACACAATACTCCTCACATCCTCTATATCTGCTTGCAGCACGGAAGAATTCATCCAAGGAAATGAAGAGCACATGCATGTAAATGAAGACCTCGGCATTAATAATTGGCTCCCACGAAGAATGACTTTAGTTTTCAAATAGTGGCATCCTTTTGACATGCACCTATCACGTGAACAATGCTGACACCTGCTGTCCTAGAGCTTGCTGATGCCGCTTCATATTCATTTCGTCACTTTTGCTCCTTTTTATCCTTTTGGCATTGACTTTTCATCCATTCTCTCCTTTGGCATCCGTTTAGCACCAATTCACATCCCTTTTGGCATCCACTTTTGCATTCATTTTGAGCATCCATTTTACATCTCTTCAAGCATTCATTTGCATCCATTACTTGGCACCAAATGGCATGCATTTTTCCACCGAATTTTTGGCTTGGAGTTCCCCTGCCTTGGCTCCACTCCGACAGGCATTTGGCATCCACATCTGACAGCCAGATCATTTAAGGTCACATTTTCAATCCTCAGCTGCACATCCTTCTTATTCCAATTCCTGCATCATCCCTTTTCAGTGCTTTGTCATCCACTTTTTAAGACCTTGGCATCCATTATGCTCTTTTGTATGTTTGGCATCCATTTTTCAATCTTTGCAATCCTCGACATCCATGTTCACTCCATTTGGTCATCCTGTTTTCATGTTCAGCAATCGCTTTGAATCTCCACATTTGGCATCCATTATCAATCATTTGCCAAGTCTTTTTGGCCTGCTTGACATCCTTTTTTTCATCTCCCGCATCCTCTGTATCCAATTTCATCATTATGCATCCTTTGTTTGCATTTTCATCCATTTTGAGGATGCTAGTTTGACTTGTAGAGTGCCCTTTAATTCTAATGACCCAGTTTTAGACAAACAATACATGAACATTATAATCTCGAGGCAGTCCCATCCCTCCAGCGGACCTCTATTGGCTCTCCAATGATTTATTTCCCCCTTGATAACCCTTTGGTGTTCAACATCTAGAAAATTAGTAGTGTCCCCTTAAAATCAACTTTCCACCCACATGGGGGTGATTTTGTATGGTGTATATATTCAAATTAACACCCTCAAATTCACCTAAAACATCTTCCCTAAACTTTTAGACTTATGCAGATTTTTGGGCATTGTTTGATAAATGCTATTTAAAATAATAGGACATGCGGGTATACCTCTTTAAAATCCACTTTCCAACAAAGTGGTTGATTTGTATTGGGTCTTATTGAAATCAACACCCTCAAATTTGACCTAAATAGTCTTAAACCCGTTAGTCAAATGGATCTTGTACATGGTTTCATAAAGCTATATTTAAAAAAAATAATGAAAATCGGGTAATGCCCTTTAAATCACACTTTCCCTCCACCAACTTGACAATTTTGCATGGTGTAATTCGGATCAAGCACCTCGAATTGTCCAAACCCTTCTTGAACCTTTTATTCAAATAAGTGGATATTGTGCATAGTTTGATAACGCTCTATTTAAATAATAAGGAAAATCGGTAATTCCCCTTTAAAAATCCACTTGCCATCATGTGTGATTTTGTAAGGTGTCCCGGTTGAAACCTCAGCACCCTCAATTGACTCAGAACACTTCTTAACCCTTTAATCAATAATTGGAATCCCTTGCACATGGTTTCATAAAGTCGGATATATTTGAAAAACATAGGAAAATCGGGTAATGGCCCTTTAAAATCCCTTCCACCAACTTGACATTTTGGTCATGTTCATATTTGGAATCAGCACCCGCGAATTGTCCAAAAACACTTCGCAAACCTTTTAGTGTATCTTGAGAAGGGTTCCCTCCATAGGCAACCCATGGTCCCCTACTATTATAACTTAACTTTTATCTATTCAAGGAATAAGCTATGATACAAAATGCCCTTTTACTATAACTTAACAATTTGATGATTTTTTTTTCATTTCAGATAACTCCTGGTTATCAACCTACTGTGGGTGTGATTATTGATTCAAAAATTCACACCATCAACATAACTGAGTGTTATTAACATTAATGACAGTTTTCATGATCCTACTTTATTACTGAGAGAATAAAAGTAGTGTTTTTTGGCCTTCTGGAGTGTATCTATCCTATGTCGTATTCACAGGCACAACATTTAGAACATGAGGTCATAGCCAATGTCAGTCATCTTGCACTCTGCACCGACATTATATGTGTCAAATATTGACCACTATAAAAAAACATGAATGCAACACCACACGAAAGAGGCACATACACTGACCATCACACAATGCCATAACTTATTGGAACAAATATACGTGAAAAGCCGATCAGTGTCCCATACACCGAAATCAATATATGTTAACCTCATTCAAAGCGATTCATTTTATAATTACTAAAAAATTAACTTTCGTGGTTTGTTGTCCCCGCCGAACGATTATCTAGAACGGGTACTATAAAATGAGCACATTCCGTTCGTGTACCCGTTCCGTCCGTCCGTTCCGTTCGCACCTGGATAAAAATTTACTCCATGTTGTATACAATTATTTGGAGTTCCGTAAGGGCGACAATGATGGAACTTGGGGAAAAAGCGGGTTGAGAGTTCTTCTCGACCTGATCAGATTGTGGGCCTAAATATTCCTATTACGTAATCTAATTGTGGCATTTTTAATATATGTTCCGCAGGCCTGGTGTACAAGTTGTTCTGGAGTTCCGTAAGAGCGTATAATAATGTCCTTGGTGGAAGGAACGAGCTGAAGAGTGCTCACCTGATTAGATTTTTTGGCGTATTTCCGGGCAATTGGTATGCAAACTAGCTAATTACTATGCAACATCAGCGTAATTGCTATATTTTTGAAACGGTAATCGTATACTCAAAATTCCTGCGCTGCATGAAAGCCTTATCATGGTGCACAACTCTTTTTTGCAATTTGAAAATATGCGATATTGGCTTATGTATGCAATGATCTAACTTTACATATGCGTAATTGCTTTATCTCTGAACCGGTACATTCGATGGCCAAATTCCTCTTCGCTATATGAGACTACTATGCTATACGGGGGAGGGTGGGGGTGTTTGCGGAGTGTTGGATGGGGTTGCGCATTGCCGGGGGTGTTGGGGAGGGGTGTTTGTTTTGCAAGTGTTGGGTGGATGGGGTGTGGCGGGTTGTTTGGGGAGGGTGGATGGTGCGGGCCTTTCTTACCTCGCATGCCCTTGGTTGCAAAATTTGACAGCTTGACTACTGCACATACAGAATTAAAACAGCTCCATTGGTTTTAAGTTATATAGTTAAATATGACCTCTCATCCTGCTAACATTTCTAATATCTCCATACCTCCAAACTCTGAAACACAATACCCCTCAGCAATCATCTATATTGCTGGCAAGCAAGAGATTCTCCTGGAAATGAAGAGCACATGCATGTCAATGTGAACATGGCATTAAATAATTGGCTCCAAGAAGAATGACAGTTTAGTTTAAATGTGGGCCTCCGTTTGACATGCACCTATCACATGAACAATGCATGACCAATGCATGTTCCTAGAAGCTTGCTATATGCCGCGCATTTGCATATTTCGTCATTTGGCATCCCTTTTTATCCTTTTGGTCAGTGATCTTTTATTCATGTTCTCATCCATTTTGCATCCGTTTAGCATCCAATTCACATCCATTTGGCATCCAATTTTTGCCATTCATTTGGCATCCATTTTGCATCTCTTCAAGCCATTCATTTGCATCCATTACTTGGCATCCAAATGGCATTAAATTTTCATCCCTAATTTTTGGCTTGGATTTCCCCGTCTGGCCTCCTCGACATGCTTTGGCATCCAACATCTGACACGATCATTTAAGGTCACATTTTCAATCTCAATTGGCTCTTTTAATTTCATGCAGCATCCATTTTCAGTGCTTTGGCATCCACTTTTTAAGACATTGGCTTCCATTATGCCTCTTTTGTATGTTTGGCATCCATTTTTCATCTTTTGTCATGCTCGACAGCCAGTTCACATCCATTTGGGCATCCTGTTTTCTTGTTCAGCATCGCTTTAATCCACAATTTGGCATCCATTTTCAATTTGCAAGCTTTGGCCAGGGGGGGGGGGGGGGCCCCTTGACATCCCTTTTTCATCTCCCCATCCTCGTATCCAATTTTCATCATTCTGCATCCTTTTTGCATCCATTTTGCGGATGCGAGTTGACTTGGAAGAGTGCCCTTAATTCTACTGACCAGTTTTTATACAAACATTACATTAACATGATATCAGGCAGCCATACCTCCAGATGACCTCTATGTGCTCTCAATTATTTATTTCCCTGATAACCCTTTTTTTCAAAAATCTGGAAAATTAGTATTTTTCCCCTTTAAATCAACTTCCACCAACATGGGGTTGATTTTGATGGTGTATATTCAAAATTAGCCCCCAATTCACCTAAACACTTCCTAAACCTTTTTAGCCATATTCGCAGATCTTGGGCATTGGTGTGATAAATCCTATTTAAAAATAATAAGGACAATCGGGTATTCCCTCTTTAAATCCACTTTCCACAATGTGGTGATTTTTTGTATGGCGTCATTTGAAATCAACACCCTCAATTTTGACCATAAAATACTTCTTAACCCTTTATTCAATGGATCTTGCACATGGTTTCATAAAGATATATTTTAAAAAAATAAGGAAAATGGGGTAATGCCCCTTTAAAAGTCCACTTTCCACCAACTTGGCTTGCATGGTGTATATCGGACTCAGCACCCTCGAATTGTCCAAAAACCCTTCTTAAACTTTCAGTCAATAAGTGGATATGTGCATGGTTGATAAGCCTATTTAAAAAATTAAGGAAATCTGTTAATTCCCCTTTACAAATCCACTTTCCATCAATGTAGTGATTTGCAAGGTGTCTTTTGAAATCAGCACCCTCAAATTGACCATAAAAGCACTTCTTAAACCCTTTAATCAATAATTGATCTTGCACATGGTTTCATAAGCATAGTTAAAAAATAAGAACTCTGGTATGCCCCTTTAAAATCCACTTTCCACCACTTGACAATTTTGCATGGTGCATATTTGGATAAGCACCTCGAATTGTCCTAAAACACTTCCCAAACCTTTTAGTGTATCTTAGTAGGGTTCCACTCCAATATCCCCCATGGATCCCCTACTTTATATAACTTTTAGGAATTCAAGGTAATAAGCTAGTGATCACAAAATGCCCTTTTACTATAACGAACAATTTTGAGAGTTTTGTTTTTTTCAGTTCAAGAGTTATCCGGTTATCAACTACTGTGGGTGTGATTATGGATTTCAAATTCACACCATCAAAATACATGGAGTGTAGTACTTATATCAATTGCTATGATCAACATTTATTCCTTGAGAATAAAAGTATTGTTTTTGCTTCTGGAGTGTATCTATCATATGCGTATTACACAGGCAACAACATTTAGAACTTGAGCATAGCCAAGGTGTCAGTCATCTGCACTCTGCACCGCTTATATTGCAAAAATAGGAACCACTATAAAAAACATAAATGCTAACCCACAAGAACAGATGCACTACATCCTTGACCTCAACCACAATGCATAAACATTTATTGCTAAAATATACGTGAAAAGCCCAGTTCCCCCTACACCTGACAATCAAATAATATGTTAACACTCATTCAAAGCGATTCACTTTTATATTACTACAAAAAATTAACTTTTGGGTGTTTTGACCAGCGTAATCGATTTCAGAACGGGGCTATAAAAAAAAAAAAAAAATGAGCATGCATCCGTTTCGTCCGTCTCGTCCGTCCGCCGTTCGTCCTTGATAAAATGTGAACCCCTGTTGTATACAATTTATTTGAGTTTCCCTAAGGGCGACAATGAATGTAACTTGGTGGAAAGAAGCTGGTTGATGATTCTCGACCTGATCAGATTTGGGCCTTAAAAATATGCTCATTAATATCTTAATTTGGGCTAATTTAAGAGTATGTTCCCTGCAAGGCCTGTGTACAAGTTTTCTAGTTCCGTAAGGCGTATAATATGTAAACTTGGTGGAAGGAAGCGAGCTGAGAGTGCTCCAACCTATTAGATTTTTGTCGTATTTCGGGCAAATTGAGTAGGCAACGCGCTACTTAAGATCAAAATCAGCTGTAATTGCTATATTTTGGAAACGGTACATCTTGATTACTCCAATTCCGCGCTGCATGAAAGCTATCATGGGGGCACATCTTTTTTGGCAATTGAAATATGCATATGTGGCTTAATGTATGCACATGATCTAATTAAATTGCGTAATTGCTTGTATCTCTGAAACCGTACATCGGATAGGCAAATTCCCTTCGCTATATGAGACACTATGCTATAGGGAAGGGGTGGGGTGTTTTGTGTGTGTGTGTAACATTGTGGGGTGGGTTTTTGCGGGTGTTGGGGATGGGGTTGTTGTGTTGGCAAAGGTGTTGGGTGGATGGGTGTTGCAGGGTGTTTTGGGAGGGATAAGGAGTTGCGGTGTTTGGGGAGGGGAATTCGGGTGTAACGGTATTGGGGCGGGGGATTGGAGTGTTGAGGGTGTGAGGGGGTGGGGTGGGTTTCGGGGGTGGGGTGTTGCACTGGTTGGGATGGGTGGGGGTTGGGATGAGTGTGGGGTATGTTTTGTGCATGTTTGGGGAGGGTGGGAGTGTTGTTGTTCAGGGTGTTGGGAAGGGGTGAATGGTGTTTGTATTGCCCATTTATCTCATGGTAGTGATCGCGACAGTCGACGGGGACATATTTTTACGCATCTCGTAATTACGAGTTCGCCTGTTTGTTTGTGTGGTTTGTCCGCTATGCGTTTCGCCATCCTTTAACATACGGATATGATTTTGGTAATGGTAAAGTAGCTCTAACGTAACAAAGTTTGTGGTTCACTTTTCGAGGGACAGTTTTGGGCATTCATCCAGGGGTGTTATTGGCAACTTGGCCCGGGCTTTGACATATGAATATGAGTTTTGTTATGGTGGTAGAGTTTCGCCAGACAAGTTTTGTGGTCATGTTTTCGGATGGTTCATTTTAAGGTAAAGTCACCCAGGTTTCGTAAGGTTAACTTGGTTGTGCTTTGACGTATTGATATTAGTTTTTTGTATGTTGTAGAGTTTTTGCGAATGAGCATTTTGGTGTCACATTTTTCGAGTGGTCTTTTGTTGTCAAAGTGCCTCCATGGTTCATTATGGGTAAATTGGCCTGCTTAATGACTGACTATTAAGTGCCCAGGGTGCTAATTACATGGAATACGTAAACCTTCCGTATAACAAAAGGAGGGGCACATGGCACACCACACATAAAGGCCAAGTAATGACCATGGATGTTCATTATAATATCCACAAATGAACCAATTCCTACGTAGACATTTTTTTTCATTTCATCAGCTTCGCTCAAGAAAACTTTAAGTTTGCTATTACAAATGAACATTGTTTCAATAATGATTTCCATGTCCATGAGAGTTCACCTATGGGATAATGTAGGTCACTGCCGATTACTAGAATTGAGAATTAATTGTAATCGTGATTCGCATGTGTTTCTCTGGGTAATGATGTCACTAACAGACTTCCTTTGAAGGAGGCTAGAATACTGCTTCAAGAGGTTACACGTTGTGGGGAAGCAATTCTGTTGTTACTGTTGTGGCAATAAGGTATAGGCATTGGTGTATCCAGGACCTTCAAAGCCGCGCATAGATAGTTAAAAACTGTATTTTATGGTTCTCATAACTCCGTTGACCCCAAGTAGCCTATTTTACTTTTACTTCGGTACTCAAGGAGTACGTACACTTGCCCAGCTTAATCAATCTAATAAAGAAAGATTCCTCAACTTGTTCCCGATTGTTCGCAGAGATGGCTCTATCGCGAGTTCCTGATTTGTTTGTACGTGGTTTGTAAATACCATGGTCATGGGGCTTTGGACATTCATTTTTTCAACAGCATTTACTTATGAATAACAGGCCAAACGGATGCGGTTTGCTAGCTGAAGCGCGTCGCTGATGCAGTATGGTTAAACACAATTTCGCTGGTGTCTGTCGTAACTATGTAGCAAACGCGCCGCCAGCAGACTGCGTGCAGTGACAGTGTAACGAGCGGCAATTGGTTGTCACCATGGGGGGCTCCGGGACTGTCAATACTTGCACAGGAGATTTGAGAAACAAATCCTGAGATTGTAACAAGCGTTTTTTCTTCAACGCGTTTGCAACGCCAGAGATGGTTGAGGACCCCGGGTGAGGACACTGGGGGGTGGGGGGCGGGGTGGGTGTTTATGCCTTAGAATACGGAAAGTTGTCAGTGCAATCCTGACACCTTATTATATAGTAGGCCTATTAGAAACTAGGAATACGGACGTATAAAATAACTGCAATTTGGGCCTATAGAAAAAATTTCTACGGTCATGCTGGAATACAAGGGTTATAAAACAGGGGGAAAAAAACAATTTTAGAATAGGGTTTGCGGGTGCAATATTTGACGAGTTCAAAATATCTAACTACGGGACCGACAGGACCTTGATACTTTGTTTTGAAGACTTTTGATACACACATTGATTAGGCATCCGCTTTCGATACTAATACGGAATTTGAGGTGATATAGGCCTAAGGAAAAAAGAGGGATGGGACGGGAGACGACAGGTTAGCACACGGGGTGTACTTTTGAGAAGAAAAAGTTAACGGAATCGAAAGTTACGGGGAATTACATATTGATGTTTTATATATTATCTACAAAATGGAAACTACATGAGCTACAGGACTGACGAAAGTAAGAACTTATGAAAAAAACACGCTTTGGTTGTGGGTATGACGGAAGCTACGTGTTATAGACACCGGGGTAGTTTTGAGAAGAAAATATTAAAATCTACGGAAATTATAACAGGATGTGAATAATGGACGTACTAGAAATCTGTAACTAAGCCTATAGAATTCTACAGGATATGAATGGAAATTCGAAATATTGAGCTATTAAAAGATTACGAAGCGGATATTGTCACGAACTCTAACCGTCACAAACCGTAAGCTATCTAATTACTCACCGATGTATACCAGCGACTTTATTTCTCCGTCCCCGCCGATACACTGGAACTCGACCGGACCCCCTCGTTCTCAAGTCGAGCCGCTCAGTGAATAGATCTAAAGAGGAATTCCCCCGTTAGGTCTATTGACACTAACTTTCTTATACCTTGTGACATTACTCCCCGTCCTTACAAGGCATGTCCCGGGCCTTAAACGCCTGCCTCATTGATACAAGGTACGTAACTACAGTCATTTCGATCCCACCCCGCGGCCACGCAAAGTTTTGCCTGAACTCTAAACGTCACAACTCATCTAATTTCTCATCGAGGTATACCAGCGACTTATTTTCTCATCCCCGCCGAGACCGGGACTCGAACCCGGACCCCTCGGTCTCAAGTCGAGCGCGCGTGAATATAGCGAAGAGGAATTCCCCCCCCCGGTTAGGTCTATTGACACTTACGTGCTTATACCTCGTGACAAATGTTGTGACTATTGGGGCTAGCTAGAACATGCGCCCAATATGCCAAAAATTTTCGTTAATCTAGCCTGTTATGGTTTTGCGGCTGTGGTAGCCCAGTGTGGTCACCTCTTAGTGCTCGCTTCTGTGTCAGTGACCACTCCTGTTCAGTGATCGCTCCCGTTTACTCAGCTAGCGGTAGCCCTTCGAAGCGCGGGCCTTCCCGCTAGTATACTAAACGAGGGTAAATAATTTTCAAGAATTAATGATGGCTCCTTGCCGATGACATACCAGATTTTAACTCTCCACTGTTGCCCCCACTCTGATAGTCTTGGGTACACCACTGGTAAAGAACAGAAAGGATGGACGACCGGACGGGGGTATCAGGGCCCACTTTGCCAACCCGTCCCCTTTTCCCTCCCTAATAGCTCAACCTATTTCTCAGACTCATTTCCACAAGTACAGGGAATGTTCCAGACCATATTTAATGACATGGAGTGGTTGCTGTGTCGACTCATTACCAACGACACTTTTAAAAATTTATCGCTTGCTGCGTAAACCTGAATGTTTTTTTTTTCATTCATTGGAAAATCTGAAGGGGTGTTAACATTTTGGCCATTATGTGTACTGCATACAATGCGACTGTATAGTATAAAACTCAATTCCAAATTGCAAAAAAATTCGAAAATCATTCTTTTTTCATTTAAAGGTTAGGCAAAGCGATAATCGAGAGCATCGAAAAAATGTGGAAATGATGCAGTGATTTTAACTTACAAATCAGGGATAAGTGTGTACAATTCCATATAACTGCTTCAAAGTAGGAACGAAAAACACCAAATAGTGACAAAAATGAAGTATTTTGAGGAAATTGCCATACCGTCTCCATCCCCTCAAATATCTAATAGACATCACGACGGCGTCTCAAAATCTGCACCTAACAGTTGATTAGTGGTTTACCACCAGTACTGAATAACCAAAGATCAATAAGGTTTTGTGTTTGAGGTCAAACTGTATTGATCACTGTGCACAATATCACGCTGAAAATCTGTGATATTCACCGGGAAAGGCTTTTTTTATCAATCTCAAGTCAGAAATTTTGATTACGGACGTATAGAAATGACAGCATCAGATAAAAAGTACGGCCTTGCCTTTAATACACGGATTGCATCAAGCCAACCACATTGCAGTTTATGTTCATATCCATGCCCATAACAAAAATATAAAAAAAAAAATAAAAAAAATATTTTGATGATTTATTTCGATGTTTCGGATTAGCAAAATCGCTGCTAATCCCTTTAAAGGTCCATGGTCCGATCACTGAAGACTCATCCCATGGGACCACCAGATTTACCGGAAGTTGTCAAAATGTTTGGTATCAGAAGAAAGCTACTATTTTTCTCTCCCATTAAACCTGTGAAATCTTAAGGCTACAGGCTTTTGGTTTGGGATGTTATGAGCAAAAATATGCCCGCAGTTTTGGTCAAAAAATATAATGACTTATTATTACTTATTATTCTTCCGAACCAGGTTGATTTGAAAGGGCAAGGAACAGTTTCCTCTGATGATGGTTTAGATGGGCTCTGGTCAAAAAGATCAATAATGTGACCACCACAAAAGACTGTAGCTCAGACAATCTTAGTGTTGTCTGCTGCAAGCAGAGTGGCACATAGAGATTACTTGGTAGCTTTGTTCGTTCTCAAGTTTGGGGTGACGTCATGAGACGCGACTTTGGATTCGGCTCTAAAGCATTTGGATTGCACCGCCTTTGTTTCGCGTGCGTAAATGCTTGGGTCACGATTCCAAGGTCGACGTGTGCACTTCTCGGGTGCAAAACCTCACACGTACCGCAAGTGGCGTTCACCCCCAAACTTGAGATCGAACAGAGTATAAGTGTGTGTGTGTGTGTTTGGTGGGGGGGGGGGGATTTTAGGACACAATCTACTCAATTTGGACATTGGGGATTTCCAACGGTAATTTTGGGGAACTGTACAATGCATTTACTATGGCATTCTCTGTTTCAGTGACATTACAAATCAGCTCTTAACTTTGTTCAAAGATCTTATTAATACATGATAATTTAAGAACAAAAATATTGACAACTAACTCTGTTGAGGTTAGTTGACTAACCTCACTGCAAACAGTGGCAATTTCCAATAACAGTCAGTAAGATTTAAATATTTATGACCAGGCCTAGCCTTTAGTCCAGTCTGTGTGTGACCGTGTCGATATTAGAGCGCCCTCCTACATTAAGTTTTAGAATAAGACTAGCACTCAGTTCGCTCAAGTGCTGATGTGATGTTGTTCTGTTGCTGTTAGGTTGCATTTCCTACCCCCCGTGTGTTGTAAATTGACTCTACTCTTTTTACCATTGACAAGAACGTCATACTCCGTTCAGAAGACCACTGGGCCCAAGACTCATATGGGGGTTACACAGATTGACCTCAGTGACTGGTGGGGGCAAGCAAACGCATATAAAAACTGTGCGCATCGCATTATGTTATCAGTTTGCATTCCCACGTTTTCCTTGTCTGATCGTCCGATTTTTCTGCAATCATTATGCGAAAACCCCCTCATTAAAGACCCATACCTCTAAAAGATTTTTTCTGCATCCCCTAATGCAACAAAAATTCTCTCTCCCGATTACCCCTGTTTATTTTTCTTAGGAAAAGAGATATTTGAGTCCGTGAGATAGATTTTGTCATCAGTGTTGTGTTGTTTTCACTCCTAAGTGTGACGAATGTAAAATACTCGCTTGTCTCATAAATAATTCATAGGACTTTCCAAATACGACGATATTTAAACGCAAATCACAAATATTGTGGTGGCCCAAAAAAACTATGATAATGAAGTGCGTATGCTCATTATAATACTTTGGGCACCTCAATTTGGTTACGCCATTTCGTGAGAATTGCCGGGCTCTGTTATATTTAGGTCCTGGGATATACACAGATAGAGATATATCATATAGGCCTTATAGATAGGGCAAAACGGCCCCCTCTGCAGCAATTGCTGCCAGGTGTTCGATTTGGCAGGGTCTAACACTTAATAAGAACCCACTTACAAATGGCAGCTATTTGAGAGGGAGCCTTCTTGCAAACTAAACCCTTCGATATGTTTGAGCCAAAAAAGAAGTTAGTTGAATATTCATTGTGGTTTTGACCTCAACTTTTATCATCTTTTCTCATAGATATTATGAGACCTCAACTACACCGGTGAAATGAATCCCAAAGAATGTTGTCAGACTTTTAGAAGAGCCTTGATGAACAAACCTCTTCCATCTGATGTAGGTCTGATATGACTGCTGAGAATGGCAACTCAAAAAACCTTGGATAAAAACACAAAATCAGGAGCAAAAATACAAACTTTATACAAAATTTGACACATATTTGACCATGATCAAATAATGATCACTCTTGCCCACCTTTTGCAGTTGTCTTCTATATATTTGATGGAGTCAGTGTGTCTTTGCAAGTTTCAAAGTAACACTTTTCATATACTCTGTAAACCTAGAAGTACCAAGTAAATTAATCGATGCGCTGCGTCAGCATTATCGGGCCTGACAACCAACGCGCTTAGGCGCAGCTAAATCCATGATCACACGCGATTTAAGACACAGCGCAAGAACAAAAACCATTACGAACGCGACATTCTCAAATGCCTTGTTTGGACAAATTAATTTGGCGTAGGACAAAACAATCCTTATCAACGGCTACACAAAATACGGTCATATACAAGGTCGACATACCAGCACTCCTTTTAGACTTGGTGGAAGTTATTGATACTTGTACTTCTAGGTTTCTTTGTATTTGGTTGCAATATTCCAATATGAGCCCCCATAATAACGAATAAAGCAAAAGCCCGCTATTGATAGTCACGATTATATAATATCCACAAATAGCTGCCTGATCTTTATTCGTAATAAGAGGGCTATATCAGGATAACACCACCGATTTTCGTAAAGAAAAGTGACCCATTGATATCTATATTGATATTCCCAAGATCCCACTTTTTGATCCAAGTTTGACCAAAATTAATCAATTTGATGAACAAACCTGTTCCATCTGATGTAGGTCTGATGTGACTGATATTCTTTATTTTCTTAATTTGTTTGTACTTCTACATCAAAATTTGACATTTTTGAAACAATAACCCATTGTGTAATAAATTGTACATGGAAAGGGGGCATTTGAAATAAAGAAGGTTGATTATGCTACCATTGCACATCCCCATTTAGACCTCTGTACTGAGTATACACCCTATTCCTGGATGACACAATGCCCATCTTTCAGCTGCTGAACCAACTTGAACCCCCCCCCTTACAAGAAGACATGTGTAGCCAAGTGGATATAAATGACTGACTTGATCATGAAGGTAGTGGGTTCGAGTCCCACTGTGGCCAAGGTGTTGTGCACTTGGGCACCTTACCTTTGCTTGCCTCTCTTCACCCGGTGCAAAATGGGGAGCTGTTAGAAATATTGTTGTACAAGTACTGCCCATTTGTATGGCAGTGACATGCACTCACACCTCTTGCCACAAGTGTGCACTGTGCATACATGACACACTGCGTCTGCTGTGCTGCTGCAAGTTTGCGCCCCACTATTCTAATCAATTTGCAGTTGTTAAAGCTGACTCAGAGATTTTCCAGGAAGGGCGCCTTCAATTTTCAAACAAATTGTGTTTTTTGCATACACATAATCTTGTCCATATAACTAATCACTGTGTGAAATGTTAAGCTCAAATCGAATCCCTTCATATAGAAAATCACAACTTGGTTATAAATTTCCTGATCCGGAAATTTTGTTATACCCATATCTTATGCACTGTATACTAATAAGAAATTTTTTACTGCATGCAAACGAAAATTCCGATCATCTCAAACCTTTGAATTGGGGGCATTTTCATCAGCTATCTTTGTTCTAGTTGACTATTTTCAATAAATACAAAAAAAAAATTATAATTGCAAAAAATCTCTGAGTCAGCCTTTAAGTGGACAGGAGATTTTTTTTATGTATGAATTTTCTCTCAAATTTCAACTGGCTCGTTGTAGACCACCGACCGAGAACATTTGAAGGTTTATTGGACAACAGGTGCAAAGAAAACCGCAACCTTGTTTTTAACTGCCTGCTATCGTAACTCGTTCCCATAAAAACCATGCTTTGACTTTTCTTTCCGTCAACAGAAACGTACTAAATCATCATCTTATTACATAAAGATGGCGTATTCGGCTTATGCACTTCAGGGGTGATCTATAATACATTGGGAAGCATCCCATTTAAAAACGGAGTTCGAGAAAAATGGGGGCCGCTTCTTTCTGGAAATTCTCCTCATGTCCTCTTTAAGAGTCCCTTCCTATTTGGGTTGTGGACAAAGTAATCGTATTGATCCCTACGACAGTGCCACACTTTTCTTGTTTGATGAATATATAGTTCTTGAGAAAGTGTTTTCTCTTCTCATTTAAACTTTGAACTAACTATCTGCCAATCCCTCTGAACTACTAAATGTTGTAATATGTTTTATGAAGCAGAATGATTGGTCAATTTGACAGATCGTCATAAATTATTTATTTTAAGAGGAGAAATATGATTGGACAAAAAATCATGCATTGATATTTGTCATTTCACGGTACGTAAATGACCGTATAATAGTGTGCTTAGAAGGTTTATGCGCGACATTGATCGATTCATTTATGGGCGGGTGTGGCATAATTTCTTGCAACTCATGTACTAATTTCTGATATTCAGATTTTTGGGTAAAAGTATGTACTTCCTGTTGTAATAATTTATGATTAGGTTATGTCTGCATATTTTTAGTTTCTCGTGCATTAGCAAAACTCCATGCACTTTGCGTCCGTGTGACTAGACTAATAATGCACGCGCCCTGCGGGGCTTGTGCATTATTCGTCCTCAAACTGAGCACGCTCGTGCCATTGATTTTGCTAAAAATATCGCCATTAACCTCTAATTAAAAAAGAAGGGAACACACTATCACTATTTTATATAACTGTCATTTATTATTATATATGGTCTCTAAATATGATATATATATTTATGAAAAACTAAATGTTCCACGAACATACCCAGGTAAAATGTACAGCCTGGGTATAATTTGAAAAGATAACCTGATCTTCCTTGGACAGGGAATTTTTTTTGCCTACTTCTGACACATCACTGCTATCATCGTCAATAAAAACACACATATCGATCTTGTATCCAGCTTACAATAGGATATCCACCTTAACTCCTCCATATCTCACGGAGAAACAGATACTCTACCCCATGTTAAAGTTTCTTTTGCTAAGTCCAGAAAGTCATGATGGAAATAACACAACAATTGTCCTACATTGCGGATCTGCCATATTTGTGCTGGAAAAAAATGTTGGTTTTGCCTTTTGGTAGGGTCCGACTGGTCGGCTGTTTGTCTTTTTTTTTTTTTAGAGTCCAACCATAGCAATACACACAACGCCTTAAGTCACCCTTTCGTATAGCAGATCATAGACGATTAATATCTCTGAATCAGCTATTAAGATCTCACCAACAGGTGCAAACGTGATGGAAGACACATGCCCAGGACGAGGCGGCTGCCATTTCTAATAGCAGTGCTGAGCGTGTATGTTCCATTGGCATTCCCCATCTGTTCGTTTAGAATCTTAGCAGCCCGTCCAAGCCTTGTATAGCCGACTGATCTGCCTAGTGAACGAGGGCAGGTGGAATAGTTTTTCAGTTATCCATCAACTGTTGTACGCTATGGGTTTGATTTTTGATAAAAGAAACGACCGACATCCGACCCGCCCAAAAGCCAAAATTAACAACACTTTTTTTTTTGGCCTTTTTTTCAGCATTAATTAAACCACAATTACCCCCTGTCATAGATGCAATGAAAGAATTAATTCACACCATTAGCAGCTGATAAATCTTGAAATTTTTACATCATAACTAAGGCGTGGAAAAGCCCAACATTTTATGCACAAGGATTTTGAATTTATATAAAGAGATGTATTTATTGTTTTATTGATTTGAAAAAATTTGAGAAGCAAGTGAAGTGATCAAGTATTAGGCTCTGAAGGGCATAACTGAGTGCTGTAAGTTTAGTTTTGCAACAAATAATGGAGCCAAAGAATATGAGATACTTAATTGTATAGTGTATGTACTACTTTTTTTTTACCCCTGAAAATAAAACTTATGTAAATTTCTACCAAATGCATGTATGCAAATTGTGTTAATTTACATGGAGTCGTCTTATGTATGAAATTAAAAAATATTTATTGATGCAAGCAGGTGAATTTTCACAATGGCCCATGCCTAAAGGGGTCTCCCGTGATCCAGCTTCTCCCCCCGACCTACCTAAAAACGTTGAGATTTTATAGATGAGTTGACATGCATCAATGTTTACAAACCACAAGTTAGCACCTGAGTCTACTGAAATCGCTCACCTTAGAGGTGCAAAAGATATGGCCCCATACAGTGACCTACAATAGCTATATCACGCCATGATTGACGGTGCGAATTTTAAGCCACCAAGCCCCTGCAAGTGCTCACAAATATGCGGGATGTCAGTGCTTTGTTCGTTGCACGGGCCGTTGACGTCAAATGTCACCTCATCTATATCTTCGGATCTGTTATTAAAACATTTTTAGTAGTCCTCCATCAAAACATATGTACCTAATCTTACTTGCAAATGCGGTTCGTCCTGTATGAATTTGCAATTTTGTATTTTCTGTCCGTTTGTAAATGGACAAAATCATAGCACAGTGGCCATGGGGCCGTGGGAAACAAGCATTAGCCCATAACACAACATCGCAAGATACCCTAACATTTATGTGTCATACTTACTGCATCTGTGGTTTGCAATTGACTTGTGTTCCCAATTTTTTCAGGCTCTACCCAAATAGAGAAGATTCCTGTGTGTATCCATGAAATCAATCCGTTCTTAAACATTCATTTGCGTGTCCCATTTGGGCCCATGTGTCCCCGTTCATAAGTCACACATTTGAGCACCTCATAAGACAGTAAATTGAGTCCTTTAGTAATTTGAAGATGCCCATGGCCATCTTCAAATTCCTGTTTCCCATAATCATTTAAAACATTTTGATTTTGCTCTGAAGGACTCAAAATAATTGTAGTCCCCAGCATGAAAATTGGAATTAGTCCTTGTCAAAAGTTCTTTGCAAACCAACCCAATAGCGATACCCGGAAGATTTCCGCCCTTGCAATGATCATGTGATATCGCATCTTGAATCGGTGATCTGGCACCAAATCCCATTGCTTTTGGGATCCACAACGGAATCTTCTCTTCCCAATACTGCTCTGTACCACATAAAGTTAAATTCCTTTTAGCTGATTTTGCTGTGAATTGTAGCATTTAGTGATTGATAAGATCACAATGTCATATAGAAAACACAGGGTATGAACCAAACCTTAAAGAGACTGCACATTTGGAAAATGATGCACCCCTAATGTTTTAAAAAAGGGGGGAGAGGGGGGGGGGGGATGGTTAGTTTTTGAATGGTTGTAAATTAGCTTGTTTAATATAATTAAGCCCTCACTTGAATGATAATCCCAACTCACACCCTTATTGTAAACAATGATTTTCTGAAGGTCCTAAATGTAGCATGTGAGAGCAAATAGAAGGAAGTACAACTCCGCCCGGATAAGGAATGGAGGACGCCCTCGGTAGTTTTCCATGAAGCAGATAACTTGACATTCCCGCATTTTAAGGGGACATGTCCAAAAGTTTAACTTTTGCCAGTTTTCAAAAATCCACACTTTACATACATAAATTCCCGCAAAGACGGTTTTATTAAAATTATAATCAGGCTTTCAATGGTAACTGAACATTTCAAATATACCCTTCCCCCCAAGAACCACGATGACCGCTTTGCAAGGATGTGCGTTATATTCTTAAAGCATATTATATGAGTGGCATCTGGTTCTTGGGGGGGAAAGACCTCATTTTTGCATTTTGGTGTTTCTGGGGGGCCTGAACACTAAATGGTATTGCCATAACAACAACAATATTACATACATACATGCCACATCACGATGTGGTAGGTAGTAAGCTCATCTACCAAGGGCTCAGTTCATAAGCCTTTTAATGGCCCATGTTTAACGACAGCTTACCTTGCATAATCGGGGTATCATAAATCATATCTCAAATGAGGTGATTATTTGTTTCATACAATGTGAATGAAGGCATTGAAACGTGCCATGGGAATTGTGAGTTTTATTAGCTCCTAGCGCTAGCTAGCTTGCTCATGCTATAAATAGCCCGGTCATGGGCCATTGGTTGTATTCCAGAGTCTCTTTGTGTGGAATCCGTTATAATATCCAACTCCTCAGTAGGCATATCTAATGGTATTGGGTATTTGGGTTATTAAGGGCTGCCTCGTGTAGCCTCTTTGTACTTATAAAGGGAAAAAAGCTGTATATAACGTCACTACGCGCTCTATAACAAAGGCAGCTATGCAACATCTTCCTGGTTCTTCATTACCGTAATAAATGGTCCTTGGAATGGAGGAATACTCTAAGCTTGCTTTCCAGAGAGCATGCCCTGACCTTTCTCAGACTTTTTGTCATGTTTTCTTGATACAAATGTATTTTGGGGATAAAAAACACTTGCGTATATGTTAAAGTAGTTTGTAAAACACCAACTCAAACTTGATGGTGACATAATAACTATTATTATTATAGAGGGACCCTTCTCTCTTATCCGGGCGATGTCCTTTCCTATTTTGTTGAAAATGTGCCTGTGCCACTTTCAGACCTGCAAGCTAAATTTGATACCTACAGATTACCCTATATGCAAGTACAGGCCTAGGCTTTGGCTGGCCTTCCACTTTTGTTATTGAATTACAATTACCATACACATATCCTAAGTTACCACCACCCCCCCCCCCCTCCCATGGCCAATGATGAAGTAGTCTGATCCCCCGTGATACTGACAAAGGGGATATCATGCGCGACCAACACACGCGTAAAGGGCATTTTTCACGATTAGGCATGATCCTACGTAACGGTCACACACTTGACATGATTAGGGGCAGATGGGAACCCTGAGTTTGTATCGTATTCAGCTCGTTGTGTGTAAATAAGCATTTCAGTACAAAGCTAAGCATCAAATTTCACAGAAAGCTTGTCCCGAAGTATCACAGCCGATCACAACTGTTTCAGCGTGCTCCTTAGGGACTCCATTTCATTTTCAGACAGTGGATCCAAATCTGGTGACCCAAAGTCAAGCGTACAGCGTAACTTACACTCACAC